>JAOXJP010133564.1:0-13537 GCA_025762735.1 Platanus orientalis | reverse complement strand
ATACATTGTCCCCAATACATTGAATTTATTGGTGAGGGTCCCCAAAGCCTCTCATTATCATGCGGGGCGTGACAATAAGCTCCTAATCTATCATGAAAAAGAACTATGGAAGACACTTATTATGGTCTTAGAATGCAACCAGCAAATGTTAAATGCGTACTACAATAACCTATCATAGAAAAGACTCTAATGTGAATTTATTCAAACACCTAAATGCCATGTGATGGACTACCATGTAGCCAGCATATATAATAATGCATCTAACCATGTTCTAACACCAAATTTGATGTCAGATGCATGTAGGTTGCAAAGAATTGAAGAAATATGCATATAAGTTGCAAAGGAAATAAGAGATCAAATCAGATTACCCAAAATAATTAGTCGATATAACCAAAATTCCTACTCTTCAACCATACAGCTTAGGTCTCAACAAGGTGATTTAGTAATGAGTCTTAGTACTATACAATAGCAGTCCAATAACCATATAAAAAAGACTTACAAACAAGTTGAACACAAACTAAGTATTGTTCATGTTCAAGTAAAGGAATAATCTAACAGTCACTCAATTCAGCAATTCTTGTTTCTGAATATTTATGGTCAACAAAATAGGCCAATCTAAATAAATTTAGAAGCATGATATTGTTGCTGATTGGTGGGGACCCAAAGGAAGAGTCCCGTGTGGCATGAGTAATCACCCAAAATTTAGGACTGATTTAGGTATCCGTACCTGTACAGCAGGTATGGAATTCTAAAATTTGGGTAGAAAATTCTTGCAGCACTAGTATAACTTCTAGATGCTGGAAAGTATAGGAGTTAAGGGGGAGATGTCATTTCACAGCATACCAACTTCAGCCATACCCACCTCCATCAATGACAACGCAAGATTAAGAGAGTAATAAGAAGAAGAACCACTAAATACCTGGAAAATACAATAGCAGCCCACGAACAATGGTTCCTTCGCCTCTCACCAAGCATGAATTGATCAAAGAGAATCTCTTAGATCCCCCAATCCCTGGAAAAAAGAGTAGCTACCAACCACCTTGTTTTGTCTTAATCTTTATTTTAAAAAAAAAGGAGTAAGGTTTTTAAGGCTGTCGCCCCCTCTGTCTTTTACAAAGTTGTCCCTCTTTAAAAATAAAAATAAAAAAGTTACTCTTATGCCCCTATTACATAAAACTTAAATAAAACAGCATACACTTATTCAAATTGCGTGAGAATCGCACCAAACAAAATATAAATCAAAACTAAACTACCAGCAATCCAACCCCTATGTGCTCTCGGATGGGTCCCACATGGGCTGACCTGTGGGCCCTACATGCTCCCAAACTACTCAAACCACAGCGAACGAGGCTCGATCCTCCTCCGACTCTGGTACACTGAGGAACTCGGATGTCCTCGTCACCACCACACTGATATCCAACCCATTTAAATATCTCATCCAACCGCCAATCCACCGAAAGCCCCCATATTTTCAGCCACCTTGGTCCTGGCACCAACAGAGAATTAGTCGTCAGTTCTTGTGACCACTTACGAAAAACCACCACTCTTGGGTCAACATCCACTGGCCCAAAGGCCATTAATATCTTCACATTCTGCACCGAGTGAGCTATGCCCACAAATCAATTGGTTGACCAAGCAACCGGCTCAAGAGAACACACAGCTTCCTCCCATTTAAGACCACGTTAGAAACCAACTCTTGCACAGCTCCCCAATCTGAAGTTCTGCCCCAGACTTCACAAAAGAACGCACAATCCCAAGGCCCCTCCATAGCCTTGGTCTCAGTGATGTTCAAACAACCCACTAATCTACGACTCCCATCTCCAATCTGCATTGGGGCCGGAATAAAATCTCTCGGAGGCGCTACAACCTTCTCCTTCGCATTGAGCATCTATTGCAGAACCAAAGCCATATTCAACCAACCCCTAAACTCAATATCTGTCAAGATTACTGTACACTGATTCCGGCTATTTTGTTTCCATTCTGTGATTCTAATGAACCACCCCCTCTCGTTCAAACCCCTAGTTAGGAAAACCTTCCACTGGAGCCCACATCCCTTCTTTCATCCTTGGCCTTCTGGAGGAACAAAATCACCTTCAGACAAAAACTAAACTCAAACAAGATCACAAATGGTCGTTCTTTGCCTCTCTCGGTGATAGAGAATGAACCAGGACCATCCTTATCCTCCGACCAAATCTTGAAAGACTTATGCTCGATATTCAAGAATCTCCTCATTTTCAGTGTCGACTAAGCATCGGCACTTACTATCGTCGCCTACTGCTACCACCTCCACTGGCACTGCACGAAGACAGGTAAGTCTCTTGGCATCTCCTCTCTTCTTTCTCTTCAGTCTCTCCTTCCCTGCGTGTCTGGGCAATCGATGTTTGTTATTAATAAGGGGGAAAACCCTAACCGATACCGAAAAACATGTCTAACCAATAACCCGTCTTGCCTTCACTGGATGGAATCCACGATTCATCAGTCTTTCTTCTATGTCAATGAGCACCTAAATGATGACTCCTTCCCCTTCTCCTCTTCTTCAAATTCACCCTTTTTTCTCAACAAATAGAAAAACTAGGATCTTAGATGAGGTGTTTGGACTGGTTTAAGGTCAGGTTTGTAATAACAACAAATAAAGTTTAGGGGGGTAATTTGTTTAGGCTCTATTTATTTCATTGTAGGCTAAAACAACTCCCAATAATCAATATGCGCTTGTTTCATCCATGTAAATTACAATGGTGATCCATTCACAATGAAGATATATAAAATTATAACATTATCCTTAATGTATTGACAAAATTATAATTATCCCTAATGTATTGATAAAATTATAATGGAATAATGAGATAGATACAAACACACTGATATGAGTGAAGTAATATAAAGTAATAAACATGATCCTCATTCTACCCATCATGAAACCAGCAATTCGCCCATCATCATTAAACCTCATTTATTCACACACACACACACCAAAAAAAAAAAAAATCAATCATTAACCAGCATTTTTCCCATCATAGTTTATATAAATAATTTTAAATATTTCATAGAAACTCATTTGAGGATCTAATACCACATTCAGCACTTTCAAAACCCGAATAAAAAGTAACTTAATTTGAACGGTTGCAAAGTCATCTAAGGTCTATGGCCTGAATGAATGCCCCCAAAAGTTTTTTTTAGGGAGAAATTTTATTCAAAAACCAAGAAGCCAAAAGCAAAAACAAAGGAGCAACAAAAGCTCTCACCTAGCTAGTGAGAAGCAAAGAAAAGACAGTCGAATACGAAGAGGATATAGGCATATCCATATTCGTATTTGTTTATTTAATCGAATATCAGATCGAATTTGGATATCTTGCAGATATTTACGAAAACAATAAGGCCCTAGGAACTATAGAGAGAAAAGATGATTAATGGATCAACGAGAGAAGGGGAGCTGGCTACTGGGGACGTTTCAGCTTTCTTTCATTCGAAATGGGAATGGGAGATGAGTAATGGGTCAGGGTTAGGGTTAGGGTTAAGGTATTCATATGTTGTATTCTATGTAACATGGCCTACATTATTATAATATAAATATTAATTTTATATTAATTTAAACGGATATGAATATTTAGTTGAACAATTGAATCGTATATAGATACATCCTTATTTGTCTTTAGGTGGACCAAATACGGCTAATAATCGGAAAGTTGACAGCCCTACCCAAAAGTAGCACATATTGATAAATACCACTCTATTTTCAGATTGTCTCAACTACCCGTGCTTCTATGCTTTGGGCTCTATTTGACGAAGCTGACAAAGGATAATACAGAAGGTCAGGCCAGATTTCTTCTCAAAATAAGATATGACCTGATTTCAAAATCACAACCAGCTTTCTTCCCATCATACTCGCTACCCATTAACACTCCCATCATAAATCTAGCATTCTCTAATTAACCCTCATTCTGCCCATAAAAAAATCAACAGTCTGCATATCGTTAACCCTCATTAAATTTCACAAATATCTGCACATCATTAACAAAAATCCCTCACTTGCTATAACATTTTCTACACATAAATCCCTTCCCCTTACCAGAGAATTCCGAATATTAGAAACCCTAATCGTTAACCCATGCCATGCCCAATAGCTTCAGCAGGTATGATGATTGAATTTAATGTCAAGACCTTTCTTGGGAGAAGGATCTGAATCAAAATAACCTAATAGCTTCAGCAGATATGATGCAACCTAGTGAACTGTACCAACTGTATTTACATGGATTTCTAATACAAACCCATACATCTCCCTAAACAAACTGCTAGATTATCCATTTGAAGCTATTTCAAATTCAGATATTACATCAAGTCTAGGTCTTGATAGATTTAATACCTCCATCTAGACTTCAGAAATACTTCCAAACTCAATCAATATTTTTATTACATGAAAGATATTTCATCTCAAAGATGTTGTAAGGATGACCTTTAAATGTGATTTCCTATTTAATTTCTCTTCATAATCTTTCTCATACTAATCAATTTTCACCTAGCAAGAAAATTGTTTCAAATCACTGCAGACAAGACCCATTTATCAAATCTTCATCTAACTCTGCAGAAATCTGAATTCTGCAGTTATTATCAGCAGAATCTCTACTGCTCATTCTTCAACAAAATCAACCTGAATAAATGGTAAGCACCCCATAATCTCTTTCAAATAAAGAAACAGAAAGTCTTCAAACTTTGCAACAAATGATAATTTCTCATCTTTACAAGGATATTAAGCAAAGATCAAAATCTATTCAAAACCTAAACTGAATCATATATCCTCTTACAACTGCTCAACCTATTGTCAAAACTAAATAAATAGAACTTCATGGAACTCCAAAATACAGATGGAAGTAACTGGAAATGAAAAATAAGAAAATAAACTATCACTAAACTTTTGAAATAATTTTAGCAAGAGAAGCTCCAAGTAATAGACTGATTTCAAGAAAAGAGCTGATGTGTCTATAGGGGCACCCAAATCAGGAAATTTAGTCCATGAACAGAATCTCCCCATTTAAAATTTTGTTACTTCAACATTCTGCCCACCCTTAGAGCTATTATTGAGACCTCACTAGGTCTGGGTCTATGAAGACAGCTGGCTGTCAAGATGATCAATCCACACAAATGCAGCCAAATGACAATGGTAATGAAGTTCGAAAATAAATCTGAACAGAAAACCCTAAAGGTTATAAAATAATAAAAACAGCTAATCAATAACTTCAAATTGGTTCAGCAGGTTCAGAGATATACTGTTGAAGTAGAAAAAAGGGGCTTGACACTGTATCTGTATGTATCTCATCTCCATTGCTGAAGTGAACTATATTTCCTAGCAATGATGGATATTATTGATGTTGAGACTTGAGACAAAGGCTGAGTAAAATAGGTAATAGCATTTGCTATTGCACTTACAATTTTAAACCTTCAACTCAACAACAATCCCAAGACAGATGAGGACAGATCTAGAAGGACCTTGGTATGAGCTTTTCAGATAAGATGCCAAACCTTCATAGTATGAAGCTTGGTACAGAAACAGAAGATCAGAACAATGCTGGCAAGCACAACAATGCATGCAAAATGCAAGCTACCCAATAATCTGAGAGTTCCAACCTAGTTATCATGAGAAAGGTTAAAAACTACAGATTCAAACAACAGAAAATGATCAACATTTGAAACAAATATAACAAGGTTTAATTTACTGAAATTGCAAGAGAAAGAGAACCATTCAATTCCCAAAGCTAATTGAATACGATAAACAAGTCATCAACAATGAATATAAGGAACCATTTTTCCTGGCCAAAGGTGCAACTGATGCTTTCAGTACAATATGATAAAATTGAAAATTCCTAGGCCCAATTGATCCAAATACCAAAAGACACCATAGCTCCACATCCTACAATACACCTAAAAAGTTTTGCCTTGAAATCCCAAAATGATGAAGCCATCCAAAATTACCAAAAGAAAAAAGAAAAATGATATAATTCAACCCAAAAACATTCCTCTGAAATTTTAGAGGAAGCAAGGAACATTAGAAAGAATAAACAAATTGATAACAAAAGAGGGAATATAAAATGAAGAAAAGAACCATGACAAAGCTATCTTCTCTGTAACCTTGGATGGAGTTTTACTCTTAACTTCCAAAGAGGACCATAGCCCAGACAAACCCATATCACAAACATTGAAGAAGAGTAATGAAAAACAAAAAAGGCAACAAGACCAAGCTAGAGAGAGAAATGGGAGAGGGAAAGAAGGAGAGGAGAGAGAAATGGCAGAGAAGGAGAGCAAAGAAATGGGAGAGAGGAATAGCAGAGGAGGGAGTTTTCCAGTGTTAGAACAATAGCACCTCCGCCCCCTTTTCTTATTTCGTCCGGCTAAGAGAGAGATCTGACAAGAGGCATGCCTAACGCTGGAACGAGAGTGACAGTGAGAGAGATCTGATGAGAGCGAGCGATCTGAGACAAAAAAAAAAAAAGATTGGGAGGAGGAGGAGGAAAGGAGGAAGAGAGGAAGAGGAGAGGAGAGGAGGAGGAGGAGGAGGAGGAAGAAGGAGAAAAAAATACCTGGCGATCCTTCTTGTTGCGGGCTGTCGTGAGAACTCTTCCCAAATCATGGAGAGTGAGAGTGAGCAACAGGAGAGGAAATTACAGAAGCTGATTTTTTTAACTCCCAAAATGTCTCTCCCAACCCTAATTTAGGAGCGGAATGCGGAATGAGAAAGTGGACTTCCCAAACGTGCTTCTCACCTATTTTGGAATCTTGGGAGTGAAAGCAACATGAATCAGGAATCAGGAGAGTTACCAAACTCAGCCTAGGCATCTCTTGGGAAGGCTAAGCAATAGGAATCGAGCACACATGTTGGGACAATAAGCCTCAATATTATCAGATTTATGAAAAACTGGAATATCTCGAGACAAGACATAAGAAGCCCAGATCCTAAGGGCTTTAAATACTGATTGAAAAGAATTTGGTTGCCATGAAAGATACTCGGCACAACCAAATTTCAAGTCACGGAATGGGAGGAAATGGATGTCAGAACACACTCTTTGTGTATCAAGAATGATATCAACACACTAGTAAAAAGTGGGGGACGATGTTTCAGGATACTTTGCCTCAAGCCAATATTGTGCCTTACAAAATGGGACTCGAGTTCAATGAAACATGTGATAAGGTTGGGAAATAGGCATAAATCCATAACTAGAGAAACCATAATGGTCCATTGACCAAACCAAAAAACCTCTCTCAAGTCAAAGACTAGAGTGATCGATAAAAGATAGCAAGTATAAAAGGGCCTAAGACTAACCGACTGTTCGAGGCCAGGGGTGTACGCTAGGGTGATCCTCTTTGAGGATGAACAAACTAAGAATTTACATAGCCAATAAAGGTAAACATAATATTCTTCTTGGAATGTGACTTTGCTGTCGGACTTACCCATTTCACGAGCAAGAAAAGTGGTGTAGGATAGACGAGAAGATTTTGATAGATAGTTGAAGGAGGATTGCGAAGGATCAAAAAAGTTAAGGAAAATGATGTCACCATCGGTAGGAAGATTAAGCAGATGATAAACATCGGCTAACATCACCGACATGGGACCCTCCAGGAGTAAGAAACAATTTGAAGTAGGAGACCAAAATGTTAGGAATGCAGAAAGGAGATATTGGTTAAAGGGCATATCTGATTTAGAAGACAAGATGGCTCCGGTGAGACCAAGCTTCTCCCATTTCCCTTGCCTCTAAGAGAGCATGTGATCTACCCAATCGGTCCAGGAACAATTGGACTTATACCAATAACTAGACTCAATCTTCCTTTCTCATTCACCCCAATCGATGGCCTCAGAATAGAATAAAGGAGCTCCATGAAAATCGATTGGGAAATAGTGAGGCATCTGAGGTGGAGTTTCCTTCAGAAAGGCAGAACTCAGGCCATAACAGGAGAAATTGGAGCTGGAAGAAGCGCCATCAGAAGGAAGATCAATAAAGATTGTCATAAACATGGCATTATCACTGACGCTTAAGATACACAGACGTTTTACCGCAACCAAAGTGGTCTCTGTCTTAACTATGGGAATCTCCCCTTCTTCCGGTTATTCAATAGGAGAAGAGGCTTTTTAGATTCGACGGAGATAGGTGCAATCTGCTTCACACGGGCCATAAAAAGAAAATGGAAGATTAGGCAAAGTAGAAGAAGAAGACGAAGAAGTTTAGAGTAAAAGAAGCACTGGAAAAATGGCATCGATTGGGGCAAAAATCACATTTATAGGTGATGGTTGATGTGATTGCACTAGTATTGAAAAACAGTAGGAGATCAACACGTGTCTGGTTAGGATTTAAACTAGACACGTTCGAGGGGCATTTGTTAGTACATATTTGAAATCCACCAGTAAAAGAAAGACACATGGAGAGAAATGATAGTAAGCAAAACTGTTACACAAGCAAGCCACGCTGGGCGGAATATGAAGAGTAAAGGTGGGCCCTATCAGTACCACGTTAAGGATACATGACCCAGTCAGTGAGCAAGGTGGCCTACCATCTAAACCGAAAAACGGTCAGGCAACGAGCGTGGAAAATAACTGCAACATCGTGGACGGACCTCTATAAATAGAGGAAACAGTGAACGACAAAGAACACAACTCAATTATCAAAAATAGATTCTACATCTTATCACTAGTCATAGTTTTAGGTTAGGCTTAGCTGTAGTTAATTCCTATGGTAACTCGAATCCTTTATCTTGAGTGATTCAATTACATCGTAGACCCAGATTCAATAAGATTCTTCCAAGAGAAAGATAAGGGTCAATCTTTGTTGTTCATAAAATCAAATTTAATGAAGTTCTTCCAGAAAGAAGGATATTGGCTAATCCGACTCATTCACGAAACTAGATTCAATGAGGTGCTTCTAAAAGAAGAGTAGCGGATAATTTAGTTTTTACTCAAAGGATCAGATTCAACGAGGCCTTCCCTGTATTGAGAGGATAGATAGCGGCTAATTTGTCAGTCGAAAGTATCTCTGTAACCAGTATTGTATTTTGTACTTTCAATTTTAAGAGAATTTTTCATTACATTGTTTACATTGGGTGCTATTGTTTAGTGTGAAAGTCATCGGTCTAGAGATATTACCAAATCCGAAACCCTTTTGATAATTCGAATTGGAAAGATCCACACACGTGTCGATTCCAAACAAAAGAATTATTGTTGACCACCAACACTTAGCCTGTTGTTGCATATTACGGGCTCGAAAAAATTATAAACTCTTAAGCATGCATCCAACGACAACAATAACAAACAACCTTATCCCAACAAATGGGGTCAACTACATGAATTTTGTTCTACCATTCCCCTCTTTAGGTACAAGTCCTGCATAAATTAATTTACTAGGCCTTAGGTCATCCCAAAGCCCTTTCAAAAAGTTCCAAATGAATAATACAAAAGAAGAACCTTGGGTACAGTTGGATTGAAATGGAAGACTCAAGAAGTTTGTAGCTTCTGATAAATCTCATCCAATTTTTGGTGAAATTTATTTTTGGTGAAATTTATGGTATTGACAGAATTTGATGGGTAACTAAGGGTCGTAGGCTATCTACGGGATTTAGGTCCATGTCTTAAATTTCACATTGGTTGAGCTTTCAAGTGGATATGAATTTGCATAACAGAAAAAAAATAGGGATTACACACAAGCAAAGCTAGAGGTGACCAAGAGAGAGGTAAAAGATATGAAATAATATGGAAGTTGCCCACAAGGGCACACGCTATTGTTCAAAGTTTGTTGATGCAATAATCATGAATCAACAATTGGTTTATCTCACCGTTATTGACACCTTCTGGTGCTTGGCACCACCTGCATAATTTTGGCCTATAACACGTGCAAGAGGTCCCCGAATAAACAAATGATCGTTTGTGACTTCCACTTCTTTAACCCACCAATGCAGTGGTAGTGTAGTGTGAGAGGTTGAAATTTAAAAACAAATATTAGAGAAATTCATAGTAATCTTTCCCAATTAAGAAAGTAGAGCGATTATGAGCAACAAGATTGTTCAGGGCTGCATTAATCCACTCAACTTTAAGCTAGAAGATCAAAATGATGATAAAACCATTTTTTCTTTTTCTTTTTCACGAATTAAACTGGCATGCTCATGTATTTTTGAAGACTTAATCTATGTCAAAACCCGAGTATCTGCTGGTCACCGCACCTCCTATAGCTCGAAGAGGTCTCCTGTCTTGTGAATGCAGTCGTTAGGCCAAAAAAGCAAAAAACAAAATCTATTGGACATTTAAAATAATAAAAAAAATTGTTTGGGACCTATTAAAAGTTGAAACTCGAATAATATTTATTAGTTCTGATTGTTCAATGAATATAATGAAATATATAAACTTGATCATTTAACTAATTAGATGGTTTTTTTTTTGCTGGTTAATCTTTTAGGTGGGTCCATCCATTAATGGTTTGCAATTCATGAAACATCTGGCAAGTTATGGGGAGCCAAGAGCAATACCCCCAAAAGAAAGATATTGCCTTTTGTCTTACCCACAATGATTTCACCTTGGACAAATCATTAGAACGGGCAACTCTAGGAGCATAACCGGCGGTCATATCTGTCTGTTGCTCCCGCCAAACACGGAGCACTAATCCTCCACGTGGCATCCCAATAAAAAGTCAAAGGCTTCCCTCGAAATTGCAGCCAAATCGGCACTGGGTCAAATCATAACGTCCGAACTACAACTCGCCCTTCATGATTCAAAATTTCCCTATGCTAGAGTATGAAATTACCAATCAGCCCCACTAATCCACTTAATTTGTGGCGAATAATAAATACCCTTGATTTCATGCTAAAATCTCATCACAACCCTTTAAATTTCTTGGTAATTAGAAACGCTGGTTGAGATGTATGTTTTCGTAAATTGAAATCGGCACGGAGTTACGCCGGAATTCACTCTAGTCCCACCCGCACAACAAGGAAAGATTAGCCACGTCAGCAGGCCCTTCAAAACTTAGTCCTTGTAAGTCTCCAAATTCCAACCCAGGGAGACCTCTTCCATTCAAACATTCATAAGTAAATACCTAACATCTCATGACATTTCTAGGTTAGACATAATCCCGTGGGGATTAATCCACGGACGGAATGGTTCAAACTTTAAAGTCAAAGCCAATGGGCTCGGTACCAGTGATGTCTCTCTCTCTCTCTCACCCTTTGTTTTCTTTTGCATATGGATAGAGGAATGGTGACACAATGTAATAGCAGCAATGGACGGTGGTGATCTCATTTTACAGTAGGACCCACCTCTTGTGTTGGATGTGGGGTCCATTATTATGTCCATCTCCACCATACACTAATATTAATCTCTTCCACACGAAAGGTGTGTCATGGTAACACTACAGAGATAAGGTAATACTTGGAGATAATATTAAAAATAAAATTGTCTTGATTAGGGTTTGATAATTGTCCAACAAAGGAGAGTGTGTATTACAAAAAAATTAAAAATAAAGAGTGTGTGAATCCTTCTGTGACATAACTTGTATGAATTCCCCTTGTGTTGCATTGTGGAAGACCCGGTCCCAAGGGAGTATGACTTAGGAACCTAACATGGCTTTGTCACATAACTTGTATGACTTAGGAACCTTACATGGCTTTGACAGATTCCTCACTTTTATCATCTATTCCACTCGGGAGCCTCTTATCTGGTAGTTTTAATTTCTTGTAGTAATTACCACAGGTGGGTTGACATGAGGCATTTATCAATGTTAAACCATTTACTTAATTATTTTCTCTATTTTGTGGGTAATGAAAAGAATTATACTCAATTCAATAACTAATCGCTAATGTTATGCAGGATTCCGAGGTTCACATCATCTCTAGTCTGAATGGATGGATACCATGCCAATCTCGGGCTGGGACGTGACACAATGTTTAACAAAGATTTTATTATTAAACAGAGAAGTAGTCATTTATTGTGTGTTTAAAACAATGCCCTCCTTTGACCCTGTATACATTGATACAAGCACCATGTCACGTGTTGGTTTGGTATATGTCCATTTAGATTGGAGATGATTCTTATAAAATAAATAAATAAATCCATTAGGGTCCAATCCTCTTTGATATATCTATAGATCAAGTGGCTAAACCTTATCTAATGATACTGATCTGCTACTTTTAAAGTGGAAATCCATTAGGGTCCAAAAAATTTATGTAGAAGGCACATGACAAATTTTAAAGGGTGCCAAAACACAATTAAGCCGCTCCCCTCTTCGAAATAGTAAGTAATATCTTTTAAGCATAATGGGATATAATCATGTAGTATTTGAAAAAGGAAATAATTTCTATAATTATTTGGTTAGATTTAGATAGATTGAATTTTTACTAAAAAACGAGGCAAGTGAATTTTTAAAAAATAGGCAATGACCTAATATCAACCTTTGGATTAGCAAAACTTTTAGTCCCCCCCGCCTTCCTAATATGAACCTTTGACCCCCTTTGAAACTGCAACATTCCAATCCGATAGACATCACCAATACCCAAAATCTTGTACAGGCATTATTTCCTTTTTGGAAATTTAGCAACTTTTTACAAGGGAAGGTCAAGCATGCTCTAATGACCGAGTCAACTCACCCGAGTTGGGATCCTGGGCATAGGAGAAACGGTCAGTTACCTCCAAGATTTATCATAAATATCAAAAAACTTTGAAGTCCCATAACCAATTTACTTCTAAAGCCCTATCTAAGGGCATTATGGTCAATACCCATATCCCCTACCCCCTCCCACACAACCCTATAAAAAGCGGGAAAGGAGAGGCAGGGATTATCTTTGGCCGGCGGGAAACGTGAGTGAGACGTTGGGTCCGTTTTCCGGTGAAGTTGACTGAGCAAACTTAGGAGAGTCCATTGGAACCACGTATTTGACCTTTTCTTTAATCTTCTTCTTTGCTCCGCCATAAAACCGCTCCGATTTTTCCGCTCTTTCTGTCTCACACACTCAGCTCTCTCTCTCTCTCTCTCTCTCTCTCTCTCTATACTTGTCCTTGTTTGTTTCACTTCTGTGATTCTCCATATCTTTTTTCTCAATTCGTCTTAAAAAAAATGGAGCGACCGGATGAACGGAGGAATTTCGAATGTTTAGCCGGAGAAGGAAATAAAATCGCGACTAACGGTCATCTGGTGGTGGAAAACCAGATTTTGGATGAACAATTGAACGGGAATCGATCGGTAATTTGTTTGTCCATCGGCGAATCTGGTGGTGGAGAAGAGAGAGATTGTAATGGAAATTCTGGAGGTGATCGCGGATTTGATGGAGAAAACGAAAACGGCTGTTTCTCCGAAACCAAAGTTGTGGGCGGCGATGGAGATTTCAATTGCGAAAATAATGGAAAGCCCTTCAAGAGTTCCTCAGATAAGGTCACGGGAACAGAATCTATCGATGAAGATTTCTCCCAAGTCGAGCTGGAAAAGAAAGAGGTTTACGTTGAAGAGGACAATAGCATCTCATCGATGGAGAAAACTGAGGAATCTGAGATTCCATCCAGGAATCACGACACCTCCGACGT
>JAOXJP010133553.1:0-13537 GCA_025762735.1 Platanus orientalis | reverse complement strand
AATTTAATGTTTAAAAAACTTATTTTATTTGTAAAATATTTCATTATTGTGCACGTCTAACACAATATAACATGTGATAGACTTTGTACCTATTGCATCTATCCTCCAGCATCGGATCATAGAGAGGTTCGGTCCTACTTAGGCATCAACTAGCGGCTCGTACACAAAGCCTGCTGCTGAGGAGTATGTTAGAGAGGCGCCAAAGCCTGATACCGAGGAATATGTTAGAGAAGTGTCAGAGCTTGTTGTCGAGGCATCTGAAGATGTTGGAGAGGTGCATCAGGATGCTATAGTCCCTGGAGCGCCTTCAGACCCGATGCTTCTCACTAACTATGCCACACACGTGGCTGCATCTATTTAGCAGCATAAGGTAATGCTTTTAAGATTTAAAAATTTTACTTATTAATACCAGGTGTACTAATAGTATTTATTTTTAATTACAGGAGCCTGGCTTGTTGAAGTGTACTAGCCACGGGTTGAAAGTGGAGTGGGCATTCGAGTGTCCAGATTTGGAGACTGAGATATGGCAAGGCTATATTCAGTGCTTCGGCCTATTCCCACTGGTTGATAGTTCCTATTGGGCAGTGAACCATGTTTTTATATTTACATTCGTCGAGAGATGGTACCCCGAGACGAACACTTTGCATATGTCATTCGGAGAGATGACTATCACGCTTGATGATGTGAGCACACTACTTTCTATTCCCATGATTGGGAACAGTATCTGTTCCAACATATAGGCACATGAGGCATGGACATTGGTAGCCTGTGCACTTAGAATGACAGAGGCGGAGGCCGCAGAGGAGCTTGAATCTACACATGGCTGGTCCATCAGGCTAGAGTTGCTACGGAGCAGATTTCAGGGGAGGGTGGGTGATGATTATAGCCATGAGGCAATTAGATGCTGCTCTAAGACATATTTGCTTTATTTGATCAGGTGCACATTGTTTGCGAACAAAACAGTGACTCGGGTGCCAGTCGGTTATCTGCAGTGCCTAGAGGATCTTGATAGGGTCTAGACCAACGCATGGGGAGCCGTTGCTCTAGCACATTTATTTCGGTATTTAGGGATTGCCAGTAGGTCGGAGGCACAACAGATCATTGGTTACCTTATGTTGATGGAATGGTGGATATACAAGCACTTTCCCCTCATTGTTCTGCACTGAAACATACATTATCATCCCAACCAGCCACGCATCCACGATTATTTCACGTACAGGGAGACAGTTGTCTTACGGACAACGGGATGGCACTCCAAGAGTTTATTAATGCGTGAGGCCCCCATCAGGTATTGTGTTTATTTTTATAGTGAAGTATAGTTCAGTACTATCATCACTTTCCCGTAATTATTTTTTATATGTCTAATGTATATTTCAACTTGTGCAGGTCATATGGACACCGTTCGACAATTATAGGCAGTATCACCCACTTCCTGATGTTGCATACTACCATGGCATGCTTAAATGCCTTGACGTCGTGGATCCCTACCATCCGATGCAGGTTTGGAGGCAATTTGGGTGACGATAGATCATTCCATTTGCCCCACTAGGTTTGGGATAGCTAGTACGTAGAGCCAGTGTAGCATCCTACCGGCCTACTCATGTCTTTTATGAGGAAGTGTGGATGGTGTGGCAGAGCCATGTACTCTCGGATAAGCATTGGTCCATTCCATCACCTTATCCCGACAATTGTGTGCCCGACTACATGGACTGGTATGTACGCATATCACATCGATACATACAGCATCCAGACGATAGATCGCAGGGAGCACCATAGTCACAGTCACAGTCAGCAGACCAGGTATATCATTTCAACACTTGTATTTCTCATTTTAGTTAGTTTTTGTTATTGCAACTCATATTTATTTGTACTTATTTTAGCTTATTAACCGAGCAAAGGCTTTACTGAGACCAATTGTCCAACGTTCGATACTTAGGTACACACATGTGTTGGATACGGTTATGCGAGTATGGGATATCCTGGCCTGTTGTGCTAGCGAGTCCGTTAAGGCGACGACATCTACGTTGGAGTACAGATAACAAAGGAGGCAGACCATAGAGACAAAGACTTAGTTTTTTTTTCATTTTTATTTGACGAGTTGTATATGTACTTTATAGGGGATGAAGCCCCTAATACATTGTACTATTTTGTTCAAGGATGACCCTATTTATATAAATCACAATTTGTTTTTTCACATTCCTTCTTTATTTATTATTATGATTACATTTTTATACTTTAAAATCAAGCACTAAAATATCGCAATCGCTCAATGAAAAAAATAAAATAAAACGACTATGTGTAGGGATAAGACCCTAAAAAATAAAAGATCGCAACTACAGGACATATGTCATTTCCAAGTATATTAATAATAGTGTGTGAGTTGGTGATGGTGCACATGGAGTTTCAAAGTGTAAAAACGGAAATAATATTAATATCAAGTACCAAAGGAATGTGTTACTACAAAAGGTTTTAATAACTATCAAGTCGTCAATACAAAATTGCACAATCAATGCACTGTGCGGGATACATCTAAGCTATCTTCCTGTTCAGTCAGTCATCAGTCAAATCCAACGTCTCTTGTGTCAATACATCTCCATTAACCACACGTCGAAATTCTTCAATTCATGGTTCGTACGAATGTTGTGTCCATTCCAACGCATTATCAGCCCAATATCTATGCCAATATGTCGTGATGGGTGGAATAGGATAACCCGGCAGGAGGAAAACCTGCATGCATAATAAAGAGTGAAGTTAAACACTGTTAAACATGATTGACTGTAATAACACATTACAATTTATATTTACCTGTACAAAGTTGTTGTTCATGAAGCCAATAGCAAGTTCCTTCTAGGTGGCAACGGGTATAAGGTCGGATCAGAGTAGCCGGAATGTCAAACACTGTCGCGCACTCAAAAGGTACAGAACAACATGATAACATGAGACTATCAGGTGGCCACATTCTAGCATGGTCATCCAATACTCGTATGACACAACTTCCATGAAGTACGCAACAGAATGCCTAATCTCATTTAGTACTACAAACCCACCAAAATCGGCTCATAACATTGTCTATGACTATCTAGTTCCTGTAACAAGTCATTCTAGACTTGTGACCAACCATCCTCTCTCAAGCTCAACAAGGCAGCAACCGCCCAGAACCCTCAATTTCCATCGCCTTGTACATTTACAATATGCTGAATAAATGGACGTATGCCATATGGAAAGTGCCCGATGTAAGTATCATATGATGAGAATCGAACTGACGTCTGGCAAATGACCTATAACAGAAGGGATAATGCATCAGCAACAACGGTATGACAAATCAACTTCACTTACACAATAACAAACATATTAATTACCTTCTCTTTCGCTCTCCTCTGTTGGGTTGGTCTCACTAACTGTAGAGGGTTGGCATCCGTTGGACCTGTGACAGACGAGGAATAGCTATTCTACATCGATGGTATTCTCTCAAATGCGGATGGCTCACGTCGGGTAAATTTATTTATCTTTCTAGGTGGTCTACCTCACATTGTCGATTTGATCTCCGATTCCTCTACATGTGTACTCCCCAGATTTACCAACTTTCTCAATTTCCTAAGCAGCTGGACCTTGCCTAACTCGCCAGCTTGTGCATAGGCCTGCTTTAACAACTCAAATTTCTCAATATAAATATCATCCTTGTTTACATAGTTTTGGTTCTAGGTGGGTTGCATGTCAAGCTTGTGCCAATGAGTATGCAAAGAATGAAGTGGGATTACATGTATTTTCCTACTATGTCAACAATTTTGTAGGCGCATGGCAGGCCGTGGATACATCTAAGCTGACATCTACATACAACAAGGTCAATCCCAATAAAACATGTTCGCTTTGTCTCATCAAGTATCTTCTCAAGTACAGCGATGAAAACGTTCCCACAAAGCCCCCTAAACATGGACGGCCTGAAACTGTGATGGACGACCATCTTTGATTTCTCGAACGATGTCTTGATTGTTATATGTTGTAACAGGAGCATGTTGTGTATGTTAGACCAAGAGGACTCAAAATTTCCTTGACTAGATCTCAGCTGCTTCTTTAACTTGGCATGGGCACTCTTAACCCTGCAAAAAGCATAAGAAACAGCTAGTTAGGAACAATTGTAAGTAGAAGGAAAAACAAAAAACAACCTTACCTATTCGTTGTTGTGGCCCCTAAATGCATAACTTGGTCTGTCCAGGCTGCAACAAACCTATCCTTATAGGTATCCAACCAACTCTGCACATAGTCAAGTGCGTCTGAATACGCACTGAGCTGCTTCTCCAATATTGCTATGTGATTGTGGGAATCCTCTTCTGTTGGTGACAGAACCACTAGATTCTAGTAGGTCATCAAGAAATCACACGCCTCCTTTGTTGAAAATAACTTCTTACACTTTACAAGCACATTCTTATTGATATGTCACCTACACAATATATGTGTTGTAGTGGAAAACACTCGTGAGATAGCATTCATCATAGCCAAGTCCTTATTTGTCATAATAACATGGGGCAAAACACTATCATCCATAATACCACACAAAACATCCAAGGCCCAATTGAAGTTGTCCTCCCTCTCATGTTATAGAAACACAAACGTCATGGAGAAGGTCATGTCAGTAGATGTCATCCCAACAATTTTCAAGAGTAGCATACGATATATGTTGGTTTTATACGTGTAATCCATGAGCAACACATGTGGGAATGCATGTAATAAATCCAAACTAGATGGGTGTGCCCAAAATAAGTCTGTAACAGTCTCTCTATCCTCACTCGTATGATGCCACTCAATGTACTGATGCTCAACCAACAGTGCCAATAATTGCTACATCTGGGATCTCCCACCCTTTTCTTTAAGCTTATATTTGTGTCATGCATTATAAACTAGTCGCCTTCATTATAGTTGTAGTAAGGGAATTTTTTTTCTTCATAATGACCAAAATGTCTTTTGGTTGCACATTAGTCTTGGACATGTCTTTTAATAATGAGTACTCTTCAGATAATCTACTAACATAGGAGTGACCCTCTAGATAATCTGTAGCCTGGTGGTTATACACACCGTATACAACTTCTAATATTCAGTCACCATCGTTGAGCAACTTCTTGCCTTTCAATTGGAATGGACATTCGCATTTTTTGTACCCGTCCCCCTAACATTGGCACCCACACGGACGTTTTTAGACTTCTTTTCTTCTTTATACCATCCACTCCTCTCACATCTGAGGGTCAGACTTGGTTTTCTTATAAGCACCACTTGAATCTGAGTTCAAAATAGAAATTACAAAACCATTCTTCTTTCTATTGCTCACTTAATTAAGTTAGCCCAACTAGTGAATGATGTAAAAGAGATAAAGAACACAACAATCAATTGATCCACTTACTACTAATTGAATTTTAGCATATACTAATGACTGATTTTTACTTCATATATGATGAACTCATAACTGTAATCCACGACCATTTGATCACAAGTATAGCTACATTGGGTGAGCTACAATCACAAGATTTATATTTAGTATATTAATAGACAAAAAAAAAATTCTAAATTTTTTTTTATTATTTTTTGTTATGTTCGAAAAAACCAAGCCGAACATAACAGGGTTTGTTCGGCCAACCTAACCAAGCAAACAAAAGTGTGCTCGGTTAGGATGGCTAAGCCCCACGAAGGGTGCTCAATTAGGCTAGCCGAGCAAACCCTGTGATGTTTGGTTAGCCTGACCGAGCACACCATTGATTACTCAGCTTGGTCTTTCTAAACACGGTGTGAAAACTCAAAAAAAAAAAAAAAAAAGAATTAACGTACATACGTGTTTCCTTCTCGCTCCAGTTCACTTTCATTGTACTCCATTACTTCACTTCTCTCTTATAAATGCCTAGACTTTGAAAATGAGGTGTTGTGAGGAAGAATTTGGAAAAAAACTTAAAAAAGTTGAGGTGTGTTGGGAGATAAAGAAATGGAGGGGAAGGAACATAACGTTGGTTTTGGAGGGAGAGAGTGAAAGTGACTTAGAAATCTGTTTTTTTTTTTTTTTTTTTTTAAAAGGTTAACGTAGACTTTGTACAATGAAGTATTTTGGGAAAGGAAAATATAAGATTTTAAGTGAGAACTGTGGTGGAAATAGAGGCTCCCAAAAAAAACATGGCAATGAAAGAGAGAGAGACAGAGAGAGAGAGAGAGAGAGAGACGAGCTATGGACCCATTTTGGGCCCACCACTTCAGCTGCCCTGTGCAAAGAGATAGCCTATGGGATTATTTTTGCTGCAGCATCCCAGAAAACTCGTAGGCTTCTATGTCACAAACGTTCAAACTTCAAATCCAACAGCAACTCCAGACCAAGTCACGTTTACCAAATAACTAGGGATAGAATAGCTCCCACATTATTGTAGGTGAGGCACTTGATAATCCTTTTATCAAGTTCCCCACTTAAAATCAAACAAATAGAATGCACAGCACAACTGGTGCTTCCAAGTACACAGATTTCTATTTCCTAGCGAGATCAATATATAAAAAGGACCCAGCAGACAGACTGGTGTCCTACACAACTTTCAAGTAGTGTTCCAGACCCTAAAACCATACACAACTCAGTTAATGCAGCAGCTCTTCCTAATTACTTGTAACCATGATTCATGTATTTCCTTAAGCTGGGCTTGAGATTTTCCTAAATACTATTTGGTAGTTTGTGTATGGATCTTAGCAAATAGTTCTTTAGTTTCAGCAATCCATTACTGGGGTCATGATAGTTTGAGTCATCCAATTCATGTTTGTGGTTTGCTCAAGCAAACTTTTGTTCAGTGAATTAGGGCAGAGCACAAAACCGGTTTGTTCACCCAAAGTCAATACCTGTAACAACAATTGTACATCAAGATCCTTGCCATCTAAGGCATCTGATTCAGAAGATCAAATTCCTTTTAATGAGGAACTTCTTTATTTCCACCACTGAAACTGAAAGTAGCAGAAGCAAATAACAACACAATAACAAGAAATCTGTATAGTTTTTTCTGGCAAAGGGAACAGTTCAGATGGATGGTTGCAACAGACACTGAAGGCTCCCAAAATATCAGCTGTGCATCCTTGGATTCCTGTCAAAAATAAGAACTACATTAATAAATAGAACAGTATGTGTTCAAAACAGGCAAATAGAGAGTAGTTCACACTTTTAAAGAAACTAACAGGTGAGCCTAATGCATAGACAATTACAAGCATGTGCGTGTGGACCAGTAGAGGGAAATGTAATTAATGGCATGGAAATCCAAGGATATACGTCGACTATGATGTCAAAGCCCCCAAGCTAATTGCCTTGGATTCCCGTCACATGCAACCCCAAGGATAAGGTATAAGTTTCCATCCACATATGCTTTCTTTGTGACCCATGTATTCCAATGGTTCAGTGATGGATCAAAGTTCCAGCTTCATTGTTCATTATCAAATATAATAAACACCAATGATTGGTATGATGCCCAAGAAGTCAAAAAGCAAAAATACACCAAAGGTAATTCAAAATTAGCTGCATAAGTCATTGTTTGGTAGTTCCCAGTGCAGGATAGCCTTTTCTTAAATTAAACTGATTTAAATACTTTTGCTGAGAGAGGCAACAGGCCCCACACCTGATGTTTCCAAGTTGCAGCTAATTTTTCTTTTGCAGCATTCAACCCCACCAATGGCTTCAACAGTTTCAACCCCAAATATGAGTTCCCAGGTGACATTCTCACTCTGCATCTTTGTCCAAGAGTTCCACACCCACTGATTATCTGTGGCTTACTGTGGCATTTTGGTTTTAGTGTCTCTATACCATGAAAATACTCTAACAAGGTTTAATCAGGCCAAGGATTTGGCACAGCAAAAAAAAAAATGAAGTGAGAATTCCTCACGCAAGAACTATGGAGGGGGAAAAGCGCAACAGGAAACCTAGAAATAGTGGGATTAGTAAATGGGAATCAGTAGGCTGAACAAAAATTCAAATAACCGAAGAAATGCAACAGAACATAAACCATTATCTGATATAAATAACAGTGCGCAAGGATAAACCTAGTTGTGAGTAAAAAACTTAAGAGAATAAGTGGGAGATTGAATCAAACAAGAATTTCTTTAATCTGAAGATTTAATAAAGAAAACAGCAACTAATATGCAGCCCTGGGTATGTAATAGAATAGGATTTCTTTTAGGCCTAGTCCAGTTGCCTTGAATTGTATAGAAAAGAATAGAATAGAATAGAATAGAAAAGAAAATCCACAAGAAAAAGAAAGAAAAGATTCATGAGAAAAACATGAGAAAACCAACTTTTCATGGCAACCAGACAGCTTTAAATAAGTTTTCGAGAAAATTGTCATGAGAAAACCTTTTCACAGCAACCAGACAAGGCCTTAGGGAATGAAGAAGAAGAAACTAAACAAAAAAGAATCACAAAAACTAAATCTTTTAGAAAGGAAGTAGTAACTAGCTTGCAACCGTGGGGGTATTAGATTGAGGGAGAGCTGTTCTAACCCAAAATAAATAAACAGAAGATGGATTTCAAGGATACAGGGCAGCCAGGCAATATGTTCATACAGATTTTTTTCAAATCATTAATGAATAAAATCCAAGAAACTAACATTTTAGAAAACAAAGAAACAAGAATAGATGAGAAGATAAAACTAACAGAATCAGCACCACTGGATGCTCTCCATGAATTAGCATCAAGAGTTTTTACAGGAAATCAGTTCTTTATAGGGTAGAAGGAATCAGCACTCCCAAATAGAATATCAACTCTAAAATAAGTAATTCTTATCACCAAGTGATGCTCTACCAATATTTTGGTCATAACTTCAACAAAACACATCAGATTCGCAAGATATGGGACTTATTGAAAAGAAAACTAAATAAATTTTCAAATGACGCCAAAATCAAGTCAAACAGATGAGTTTTAACCCTTGAAGACAAGACAAAAAGAAAGAAACAAAAATAGGGCTTCCAAACAAAGACTATTTCGACTCTGCTGACTCAACTTAGGAAAATTCCTATTCTACTGGGAATAAAAAAAACCCACCGAACCAACTGCCAAAAATAAACTCCTGAACAAAAAAAAACTAACTGAACTAAATACTATTACCAAAAAAAAGCAACAAAAATTCCAAAGCTGCCCCTCCAAGTGAGTTACTGGAGATTTTGTAAAATCTCATAAACCATGTGGGATCTACAGAAACAACTCCAACTGTGCGGCTAAAAACCATTTTTGCATTCAATGGCAGCATCAGTTGTGTAAAAAAATGCCTTTGTAGGCCCTACTTGGAACTTAAGTAGTAACCCAGAATCTTTTTAAGTTCAACTACAGTGATCCAATAACTATAGAAATTCAAGCATTTCTTCCAACAAACAAGAAATTTTGTTACAAAAATTAGATGTATATCAAGAACATTTGCTATTTGCCCCTTAGGTTTTGTACGAGCGAACAGCTTGCACACTTCACTCCTACATAAATTGCATATGAAAGATATTTATACACAACCAATCTTCACTATTCTTCTCCTAGGAAGCCAAAAAACTTTGACGAACCAAGCCCAAGAAGGAATCATCCGCATGGCACATAGCTGTCCTCTTGATGTACGTAAAGGCTGGACCGTAACCTTTATTTTTTTGGATAAATAAGGCTGGATCTTAACCTTCTAAACCCTATTGTCTTGAGGTGTCATCAACCCTTCTAGGGGTTGGATTCATAGGAATTTGTAAATTAGTAGTCCACTTTTTCAAACTTAGCATCCAATCAGTTAAATTATCTACATGCTCTGCAAGTTACATTAGGATATAATAGCTGGCCATCTGTAAGTCATCCCCTATAGATTTTTCCAATCCTAATTGTCATGGGTGCTAAGACCTAGGTTCTGATACCCAACTGATGAAGGAACCAACGAGGGAAAATAAAAAAACAACAATAGAAAACCTTTGAAATAGCGAGATTAGTAAAGAATTGAATAGGTCAAACTGAAATTCATATAACTACAGAAAAACAGAACACAAACCAGGATCTGATTTAAACATAAACTAACAAGAATAATCCTAGTTGTGGGAAAGAATTAAGCAAATTTTATCTAAGATATTTTAAGAGAAAAATAATATCAAAAAGGAATTTCTCTCGTATAAAAAGTTGAATCAGAAAACAACTAATAAACAGCAGTATGTAATGAAATAGGATTTCTTTTAGAGAATGCATAAGAGAAATTTTCTCCATTTTAAGGGAAATAAGTACTAGCTAGCAGCCATGGGGTGGTAGATTGAGCAGAGAGCTGTTCAAACCTCAAACAAATACACAGAAGATGGATTTGACAGAAATAAGATGGCAAGCCGGTATGTTTACGCAGATTTATTAAATCATCCATGAACATAGAGATTAGGGTTTAATGAATGAGAAAATCCAGTAAGTAAAACATTAGAAAACAAAGAAACAAGAAGATTGATACAGAAAAATAGAACCAATATAATCAGCACCAACGGTATCTACAGGGAAACAACACCTTGCAGGATTGAAACAATTTGCAACTTCAAATTTGGAGTCACACCACGGAGTAAACTGTACAAAGCAAAAACAAATTTTACTAGAATGATTGTCTGGGTTGACACAGACCTCTGTAGGCATACCATTGATTGACACATGATGTGTTTTTGTATTTGGTGTGATATGGACATAATCAAGAGGTTATTGTATGTGCTAATCCACAATAGAATCAAGTTCAAAATGGGGCCAAAAGCTGGGTTAATTTAAGTATTTTAAGGGGTGGGACAATTTTGTAATAAGGCCTTTTGTTCCAAGGATAGTTTAGGCTTTCTTTTATGCATGAGTTTTATGTAATATGGCTAAAAGCCAAAGGCAATGTGGAAAATTTTGTGTGCTTACAATTCACTATTATGTCATTTAGTGAAGCTCCAAAGTCAACAAAGGGAGCCCACACAAGCTGGTAGATAGCCACTTTGTTTCCTAATCTTTAATAGTTTAAATTTGAGAAAAATTGGTTATTTAGAAAGTCTTAAGAGTTTAGGAAAGTTTGGTTAGTAAGTCTCTTAGGTTTTTAGAAGTTTCTAAATTTAAGCAGGTTTCTATTATTTTAAGTTTTGTAAACCTATTTAAAAGCACCCCCCCCCCTTTTCCCATTGAATGAATAGAGTGAATTATGAACTAAAGTTTTGAATTGGGTTTTCCCAACTGGGAGTTGTATCCCATCCTATCCCCTCCCTCTTCTGGGGTTGAAGCCTTGGCTACCCTTCTATCCTTCTTCCTCTATTTCTTTTCCCAATTTCTTCTTATATTTTCTCTTCTTCTAGTTCTTCTTCTAATTCCTCATACCTTCTACGTTTCTTTTTGCTGCAATTTTTCCATACTTGAAGATGATTCAAGATGCTGAAATCAGAAAACTGAAGTACAAATGGCTATACAATTGGGATTTCCAAGGGCCTTCCACAACCAAATTGCACACAATAAACTGAGGTATTGTGCTCTTTATTTTATTGGATTTTCTTCTCCAATCTCTTCCCTATAAACCCCTCACTTTTCCATTGATTTCCCCCTTCTTCTTAGACAAGTAATCATCAAAGACTGTTTTGTGGTTTTGTCTAAAGTTTCAAGTGGTCTGATATTTATATAATTTCATAAATCAAATCTTGTCGGAATGACTTATAATTTTAATGGTAGCACCCTTGGAAAGTTTTGGAATTTTCGGATGCACGGTCAGGGGTATTTTGGTAATTTCTTGGGTACTGCCCAGAAATTCCAGAATTTCCCTTTCGGCTTTTTTTTTCTCTTTTCTTATTCCTTTCTGTTCCATTTCATCCTAACCTCCATTCTTTAATCCAATTTCAAATTTTGCTAAGTTTTGTGGCCATTTGACTGTCCTAAGTTCCTTTCTTGATTTAATTTGCTTCCGCACTTTTATTCTAATCACTTTTCCTACATCAATCTTGGTATCTTTCTCCATTGTACTGCATCATGGTCTCTTTTGACAACCTACTTTTTCAACTGAACTTTTTTTGGATGTTTTTACCCAACACATGTGTCAGCTTATAATTCATCATAGACACTACAGAGACTTTTTCATCACAGAATATTTGCTGGGTTTTTTTTTTTTTTTTTTTATGTGGCCCACCCCCATCCTCTCCATATATATAGTCTATCCTCTAAACTCCTAATTAGAATAAAAGTTGGAGTTGTTTGGATCCAAAGATCTAGGGTTTGGAAGAAGGTAGAAGATGAGGAAGAAGAAGAAAAGAGAGAAATATGTATTTGGGAGTGAATTCGTATGGGAGAGTAGCTCATCCCTCTCTCACACACATTCATTAATATTTAAATTCTTGTAGAATATAAAAGTACATGAGATATGTGTGGTATTTACAAGTATACCCTCTACATGTGAAGTGACATAAATTATACGTAGTATGTGTTATTCCTACACTCCCTCTCCAAGCTGGTATGAAGACATCACTCATACCTAGCTTGTTTATTTTATGGGAGGATCACTCAACCCTTTTGTAAAGAGGTGTACCACTTGGTCTCCAATCAAAGGGTGTGCAAATCTCTCCAAACCGTATCTTCTTTTTGAAAAGTGCCGATCAACCTCAATATGTTTAGTCCTACCATGCTGCACTAGGTTGTGTGCAATACTGATTGTCACCTTAATGTCACAATACAAGTTCATTGGGCCTTAAGTAGGGTATCCCAATTCAGTCAACAAACATTTTAACCACAAGCATTTACAAATCCCATGGACCATAGATCTAAATTCTGTCTCTACACTCAACCTTGCCACTATGGGCTGCTTCTTATGTCTCCACATGACTAAGTTTCCTCCACATATAGACCTCCTGTCTAACACAGATCCTGCCCAGTTTGCATTTATGTGTGCATCAACATTAAGACCACTTTTTTTTGCTATACAAGAGATCTTTACTTGGATTCTTCTTTGGATATCAAAGGACATGGTAAGTTGCCTCTAGATGTATGGTGTTAGTGGCATGCATAAATTGAGTGATGACTCCAACAACATAAGTGATATCTGATCTAGTTAATGAAAGATAAATCAAGTTTCCAACTAATCTCTTATACATGCTTGCATCAATCAACCAGTCACTTCATCTTTCTGCAGTTTGTGGTTGGGATCATTGGGTGTGTCACCCAATTTGCCCATCATACCAATTAAGAGGTTGAGTACATGTTTCCTCTGTGATAGGAAAATATTCCCCTTGGATCAAGACACCTCAATCCCAAGAAAATATCATTCACTTACCCAAGTCCTTAATCTCAAATTATCTTCCTAAATAGCTTTTAAACTCCTTTCTTCACATCGGTCATTATTTGTTACCACAATATCGTCTATATAGATGATAAGGGCTATCACTTTACCATTCTGGTGTTGTACAATACTTTGGAGACCGGGTCGGATTGGATTCTTGTGTCCGGTTTAGCCATTGAAGTATTCTTCTTAAACTTACTTTAAGATTAGATCTCAGAGATTCATATGATGATCATGGGAAAGCATATGTAGATATGTGGTTGTTTAAATGAATT
>JAOXJP010133542.1:0-13538 GCA_025762735.1 Platanus orientalis | reverse complement strand
TTACAAAATTATCACTAGCTAACGCTTTTAAAATAAGAGAATAACAAAAAAAAAAACTATTCTACTAGACTTGACAAAGAGGACTATTCATGGTCCTCTAGCTTCTTCTTCTTAACATGGTATGCTTCCGCATCACATATTACTTAGGTCTTTAATTGTTTATTATTTTGTAAACCCTAATTCTTTTAATGCATACCGAATACAACTCATGAACTACCTAAATTTGAGTTTAAACTGTGCAAGTAGCAATTTCGTTTATTTCTCTTTATTACTTTAGTAATTTTATTCATATCTCCTATGCACACACTCACTATCCTACATGCATGCTACATCAAACCTAGCACACCACACTCAAATGCTTCATCTTAATCCATGAATCAATACACTCATTGGCAATGAGGAAGCAATCGAGGATTTGACGGCCTCATACAGAAGCATTTGATTAAATGAAATAACAAATCCCATGACGTCTTTAATTATCCAAGCCAACATCTTAGCCAAAATTTTGTAGAAGTTTCCCAATAAACTGATAGGACAAAAGTCTTAGAGCTCCACAGCACCCTTCTTTTTTAGAGTAAGGGCAATGAAAGTAGAGTTAAGGCTTCTGCACAACAATGTATTTCTGTAAAACTTTTGCATAGCTTTCATGACATTAATGCCTACCACATTCCATAAGACCTTAAAAACCTTTATGGGGTAACCATCTAGGCCCGCTACTTTGTCCTTTGGGAGGCTCTTAATGGGTTTGAGGACCTCTTTCTCAGAGAAAGGGCACTCCAACCAACATTTCCTCTCCTTGGGAATGCAACTGAAATAGTTGCGGTCTCTGACGGAAGGGCTCTTTATAGAGACTAGTAAAATTTTGAAATGGTATCACACACCTTGGACTTCTCAATTACCTACCCACCATCCATAAACATCTTGGAAATGGCATTCTTCTTTGATCTCAAGGAGGACATTTTGTGGAAGAAACTAGTGTTGAAATCTCCTTCCTTAAAGCTATTCAAGGTTTTGCTTCCACAATTTCCATTTTTAGCAACTTCAAATATTCCCGTTGCATCTCCTCCCTGGCCACCTTTTCCGATACTTCCTTTCCCTTTGACATCCCAAACAAAAATCGTTTCCAAACACAATTTTCTAGAGTTCAATTCTACCCAACGTCTCCTTATTCCATTTATCTTTTCTTTCAAAGCCTTGAGCTTTTAAGATAAAGAGAAGCTTGCAAACCCTTCAAAGTGCAAATCCTCCCACCAACTACACACCTACTCCTTGAATCCCTTAACTTCCAACCACATGAGCTCAAATATGAAAGGGGAAGGACCAGAATCACGCTTCTCGTGCTTCAACAAAATATGACAATGACCCAGCCTTAGGTTAGGGATTGCAAACTAACAAGATTAGAAATGATCCTCCCAATTAAGCGAGGCCAAAAATCTATCAATCCAAATCATGACGGGGATCTCCTGCTTGCTAGACCATGTGAAAAGGGCATCCATGAGAGGAAAATCAATTAGAAGGTAGAGGATCTGAAATCTGAGAATAATGCTTCTTGTACTTCAACAAAATAGAACAATGACCCAAGGATAGGTTCGGGATTGCAAACTAGCAAGATTATAAATGGTCCTCCCCATCCAACGAGGGCAAAAATCTATCAATCTAACTGATAGAAGTGAGAGGATCTATCAATCCACTCAAAAGAGTCCTCCAAACACTTGCACTTGATAGATACAGAGAAAGAGTCAATTCTGCACTCTGAAACTTCAATTCTCTTCTTATCCCATGCCACCAATATGCCTCCAGCTCTATTCACAACTTCTGTGTATATAGCCTCAAACCTTTCTACCACAACAATCATTTCCATTGGACATTCCAAAATGAGCTAATTTGGTTTCTTGGAGCACCATAAGGTCAACCCTCCATCTGGTGCACACATCTTTGACAAAAAGCCTCTGATCCCCACTCCCGAGACCTCTAACATTCCAAGACAATATTGTTATCTTCATTGGAAACCTAAGAAATGGATAAGCATTTTCCCCTTATATCAGAGCCCCTATACCCCTTTTCCTACCACAACAAGCACCATGATAGTTTATGGTCGTCAGCAAGCGCTTCAATTCCCTAACTCTTTTGTCTCTATGATGCCCCTTTGTAACCAATGTACCACCCCTGGGGCTAAGGCTCCTTTCTATTTCCCAGAAGATTTCTTCTTGCTTGTAGTCAATTCCCTTAAAGGATATCCCCATCTTCTTGCTCAGCTCCATAACCTTCCTTATAATCCATTCTGATGAAGACTTAGGGGAGAGGCAGCATCAAGATAGGTTCCGACATTTTGCTGACAAACCCCCCACCTGATCCAAATTGTAAGCTGCCTCCACAATACATCTCCAAGTTCATAGACCTCAAATATACCCTCACCTAACTCCCTGATAGCTAGATCACCCCAGGAAGACATTGTCGACAGCAAGAGAAGGGATCAAAGGCACATCTACTGGGAAGAGGATCAAAATCAGAATTAATCACATCCTCCTAGGCTCTTGAGAAATGGCCTTAAAGGTTGAGATAACCAGCACCTTTTCCAGTGAAGAACTAGTGCTGCCATCCCATTTGAAAAAACGTTCTTCCTTCGATTCTGACAAGCTGCTTTCCTTCACCGTCACCACCCTTTTCCCTTTGCTAATCACATGCCGTTTGTGATAAGGAACATTATACTACCTTCCATAATTTTAATTCCCCCTTGAGGAGGGGGGCACTCATTCATCTTCGATCTACTTCTCAGGATTCCTTCTGATGAAGGAAGAGCCTTGTTTCTCCCTTGCATCTTAGGCTTCAATTGCACCTTTAACTCTTTCATGGAAGCCCTATTTGAATGGGCTAAAGCACGAACCTTATTTCTAGTCAATGGGCTCCCTAGAGGTCCATCTGGAAGTTGGCCCATCGTGGTATTTGGCCCACAAGTTTTAAATCTCTGATGGGCTGTGTTTTTGGGCGCACAATAAGACCAGAACATTGACCCAAGCCCCACATCACAAGCTAAACCACCATGGTTCAATCTCGCAGGTTCAATTGGTTCAAAAATAAGAGAGAAGTCTGACCACACAAATGGTTACCAACTCTCAATGAACCATCTCCATGAAGCGAAAAATTTGTCCTAGCACCATTTGTCACCTCTCCCGTGATCTTCATAAGCTGAGGGTCAACTTTTTTAGCGCTCTTCACTTTGACAATGATAGTATAATGCACTCTAAAGTGTGCAAGAAGTACACTTAACTCATTCACATGAAAGTCCACATTCATCTCTTTCAACTTCTCACAAAGAGACGTTCTTCTCACAGTCAAGCATGCTAAAGAACTCGACGATTTCCTCATCAACACAGCTGCCACAGCATTCGCCTTACCAAGATAGTAGTAAATGGTACAATCATAGTCCTTAATCAATTTTGTCCACCGTCTCTGTCTAAGATTCAACTGCTTCTACGAGAAAATGTATTTCAAACTTTTGTGATCAGTGTAGATCTCACATGTCTCTCCATAGAGATAATGTCTCTAGATCTTCAAAGTGAATACAACGGTAGCCAATTCTAAATCATACGCAGGGCAGTTCAATTCATACGGCTTCAACCGTCTTGAGGTGCATACAATCACCTTGCATTGTTGCATAAGTACACAACCTAAGCCTTTTCTCAAAGCGTTGCAATATACAACATAGACTCCAGATCCCAAAGGTAGAGTAAGAACCAGAGCAGACACGAGCTAATCCTTCAACTCTTAGAAGCTTTTCTCACGTGCTTCATTCTACTCGAACTTTACGTTCTTCGAGGTCAATTTTATCAAAGGTCTAACAATATTTGAAAAACCCTCAACGAATCTTCGGAATAGCCAACTAAACCCAAGAAACTATGAATTTAATGTATATTTGTCGGTCTTGACCAATTCACCACAATTTTAATCTTCTTGGGATCAACAAAAATCTCATCCTTAAAGATCACATGGCCTAGGAACATAAATTGGTCTAACAAGAACTCACATTTACTGAGCTTCACATAAAATTTTATTTCCCTCAAAATCTGCAATGTAATCGTCAAATTCTCCTCATGCTCTTCTAGACTCTTAAAGTATACAAGGATGTCGTCGATGAACATAATCACGATGTTGTCCAAATGAGGTTTAAACACACAATTAATAGTCCATAAAAACAGCAGGGGCATTCATCAAACTGAATGGCATAACCAAGAGCTCATAGTATCCATATCTAGTGATAAAAGCAGTCTTAGGTATGTCTTCCTCCTTGATTCGGAGTTGATGGTAACCCGATCTAAGGTTAGTCTTTGAAAAGACCTTGATACCTTGTAACTAATAAAAGAAGTCATCAATTCTCAACAACGGATACTTGTTCTTCACAGTCAACTAGTTCAACTGTCGATAGTCGATGTGCAATCTCATCGAACCATCATTTTTTCTTCATGAAGAGTACCTGTGCACCCTAAAGTAACACACTTGGGCGAATAAAGCCCTTATTAAGCAACTCCTACAGTTGTACCTTGAGTTCCTTCAACTCTACCGGCGCCATATGATAGGGGGCTATAGAAACAGATGTGGTACCAGGGACTAAGTCAATTGCGAACTCGATTTCCCGGTTTGAAGGTAAACCAGGGAGATCTTTAGGAAATACGTCAGCAAAGTCCTTAATGACTAAGATATCGTCAATCTTCATTCGTTCAGTTCGGTTATCAACCACATAAGCTAAATAGCTTTGGCAACCTCTTTGAAGAAGTCTGTCTACCTGAATCATGGAGATAACACTCGAAAATGAGTCGTGCTTCACTCCTTGAAATGAGAACTTAGGCTGACCAGGTAGATAAAATACTACCTCCTTCGAGTAACAATGGATAGTGGCATGGTGTACCATCAACCAATCCATTCCCAGTATCACGTAGAAGGTTTTCATATCAAATATAATCAATTATGAATACACAAGACCTACACCAACTCTACTAACATGGTCTTCCCTAGCAGTATGGAGAGAGTCAAAACAAAATCTAGCGGGTCAGGTAAAGAATCAGCATGTCTAACGTAGTGACAAACAATGAAAATATGGGTGGATCCAGGATAAATCAAGATCCGTGCATCAGGACCAAATAAAGAAAGTATACCTATGACAATAAACCGGAATACCTGGGCATCTTGCTCAGTCAAGGCATACATGTGCCCCGAAACTCTGGCTTTTTGTTGTGCCTGATCAGGCTTGGCGGCTTGATCCTTCTTCCAGGCGGGACAGTCACACATCATGTGACCAACCTGATAGCACTTAAAGCAAGCGTCAGTCTCCCAAAAGCATAAACCGTCGTGAACTCGACTGCATCTCGAACACGGTGCCTTAGGCCTAGTCGGCCTCACCATCTTCCCCTTACCACCTCTATCCGCAAACTCACCTCTCCTCGGTCCTCCTAGCTAATGATGCCTCAGGCTCTTGGCGAGTTCATCACAGTCTCTCCCAACTAGTAAAGCAGTCTCAACAACTTATGCAGAAGTCCTCAAACAAGTAGTCATCCGCATACGAATTGTAGGCCTAAGTCCCCTCCGGAACTTCTTAGCATTGGTCTCATCGTCTCCTGCTATCAATGGTGCATAACAGGCCAGTTCAATGAACTTCTCCTTATACTAGATAACAGTCATGCCTCCCTACGTGAGCTCAAGGAACTCTGACATCTTCTCGTCTCTTATACCCTTTGGAATGCAGTACTCGCAAAAAACATGAAGGAACATGTTCCAAGTAGGTGGCTCTATAGCATCATATCTAAGGGTGTCCTAGGTGGCTTTCCACTAAGGATCCGCCTCACCTTTTAGAACAAAGGCAGCGAGGGACACTTTCTACTCCAAGCACTCCATGATGGCAAAGATCTTCTACATTCACACAATCCAGTTCTCAGCTTCCATGGGATTAGACATCCCCATAAAGTCTAGCGGTCCCATACGGCGAAACCGCCCATAGATATCGCTACCTTCTCTAGCAATCCTCTCTTAGGGATGTCCCCCATGAGTAACCTGCTCTCTAACCACATCGGCCAGCTCCCTAATCGCATAAAAAACTCCAACAAAAATATCACCCTCTGGCTGTATAGTAATGGAAGAATCTAAACGAGTGCCTCTCTTCGGCAACATCTTTGACTCCTAAGATAAGACAAACATGTCTCAGAACTATAATGTAATAATAATCATCTATTTAACTCTAAAGTACCCAAAATCTATTAATCATAGATAACAAACACAAATGATCCATCAATCCGCAAACATTTTCATTGACTTATAGGCCGTGAGGCAAGCCCAAACCTGGATCCGTGACATTGGATGGCATGCCCCGAATCCATATCTCATAGTAGAGAAATCCCATTTTCGGAGTATAGCACCCCTTTAAGAACTCACATCACTTTTCATATCAATAAATTTTCTTTACTTTTATTCATTTAAGTCCATTTAATCAATCACATCGCAGCGGAATAATAATAATAACAAACTAAATCAAGTGCAACGAAAATATATAACCATCATGTTCACAATTTTTAACGATCCAAAATAAAGGGCCTCGACATGCCCATAACAATATATATACATCATTGCCCAAACGAACACATCAAAAAGTACTCAAATAATGTATATCTCTTATCAGTATGTAAACTAAAACAAAAATATAAAGATAGGGGCCACATCGACCAACTCATCATACTCATCCGCATCCCAAGCGGCCACAACTAAACCTGTCATCCTACTCTCCATCTGTAGAGTGTTGTCAATTGGGGTAAGTTTGACGGGCTCCGCAAAAAGGTATGCAGTTTATGCTACACAAATGAGGTTAGAGATAATCACAGTAACAAATAGAATGAATCAAAAAGTAAGGAATCAAAGTTGACATGCAAGCATATCAAACATACTAAACAGGTATCCTTACTACGATGTAAGTATACACATGCTACAAGATAACTACATCCATGTCCAAAGTGAACCATACCAAATCATATACATGCTACATGCTATATGCCATATGCCAACCCATAAGGGTCTCCATCAAATACCAAAACTAAATGCAATACAAACCATGAAAGGTCTCCGACAAATCCAAACCACATAACCCATGTAAGGGTTCCTAGCAAAACAAAGCACATAACCCATGTAAGGGTCTCCAGCAAAACAAAACACAACCCATGTAAGGGTTTCTGGCAAAACAAAACACATGCAACAACCCATGCTGGGCCTCCGAGGCTACTAAAGCCAACCTCCAAGAGGTCTTCGAATGCTATTAAAAGCCAACCTCAAAGAGGTCTTCGAATGTCATAAAGGCCAACCCGTAAATGGTTATCCGAGATTGCCACAAGGGTCAACCCCATAGGGGTCTTTGAATATCATAAAGGCCAACCCCATAAGGATCTCCAAATGCCATAAAGGCGCTAGCTATAAAGGCCAACCCCATAAGGGTCTCCGAGTGCCATGTAGGCCAATGTTAGCCTACAAAAATCCCTCAAGACATCAAGGGTGTGTCTACTAAAATTGCTCTGGACAAGGGTTTCCCAATAATTAGGTCTAGTCCTCAAAAATCTCAAAGAACAAGGGTGTGTCCTCACATAATTCCCTTATGACCAGGGTAGTCCTCTAAAATTCCCTAGGACAAGGGTTCCAAAACAAATCCACGTGTTTAAAACAATTTGTCAAAACCATGCTTATGTAAAGTAATATAATTACTACATAAGTATGATATGCAAAAGATGTCCATATGTACAATCTCATAAAGAGTTCAAATCCAAAGATACCAAACACCGTTAATGATATAGACCAAACAATCTAAATGCTCTAAAACTCATGTAAATATTTAAGTGAAATACCTCTTGAAAATACCTAAGTAAACCATACTAGAATAACATGCTCATACCACCAAACATTTCCAATAGATGCAAAACCCAGTGCATTACACAAGAATTCTAAGATCCTAACATGGGAATCAATAGAATTGCACAAATCAACATGGATTAATCATAAAGTAAAGGGAATCCATCAAAGTGAGTAATAGGCTCATGCAAGAAATCCAAACGCATCCAAGAAACATGTAAATCATGGATAACAAATAATATGACATTTCAACAAATAGGTAGAGTGCAAGATATTAAAGATTTCAAATGGGAAATCAAATATGAACTAAGGAACACCACATAGAACCTTATAAACCATTCAATCATACGAATCCAACTCCCAAAACCTTTTCAAATAGAGTAGAGATCAACTCACCTATTTAACAAAGCTCTAACATTAAGAAAATAGATTTATAACCCAAGGAAACAATGGGGAATTTGTCATATGACATACTCACATCAAAGAAACTATGATCTATCAAAGAAACTATCATTCACAGAGAGAATAAAAACTGAATCCACAAAAATAAAGCTCATACACAACAAATCTAAGAAATTAAGAAAGGTAAGTGAGCATAAAATGCATATCCACTCACCAAAGAGTTCTACTCCCTTGCTTCAAGAGAGCCCCTTCCATAACTCTTTTTTGATGCAGGACAAAGGAGAGGATACAAAAATTGACGTAGAATAATTTTTCAAAGCCTCAAATAATTTAAATTAAGGATGCGAAAGCAAAGAAATCAAGAATAAAATTTAAAAACAAACAAGTAACCACAAAATTTAAAAATCAAAAAATAAAATCATAGAAAGAAGATAAGGATGATTTAGAATAGAAAAAAGATGAGAAAATAGAAGAAAAAAATAGCCCAAAAGGGTATTTTTGTAATTTTGAACAGAAAATCCAAAAATTACCAAAATTTCCCTTTGACACATTAGAAAATTTTGAAAATTTAATGGTCGTTTCTGACATGTGAGGGTTTACAGTTAAAATTTCATGAAATTCTAATAAGATTTGATGGGTCAAATCAAAGAATTTCAGAAAAAGTAAAAGGTTCTTTAATAGAAGTTTTAAGAGAAGAAGAAGAAGAAGAATGACAGAAAAGTGAGAAAAGAGTAGTTAGAAAGAAAGAAAGAAAAACTTAAGAAGAAAGTAAGAGAAACAGAAAAAGAAAGATGTACCTTGAATGAGAGAGGGAGCTAAAGTACTACAACCCAAATGGAGAGAAGAGGGGAGCCTAGGAGATGGCATCAACCATTTGAGAGGAGAACATAGCTATAACCACACTTTGGGAACATCCAAATATTCAAAAAACAATTATTTATTCTTCACTACCAAATTATGGGAGAGCAGTTGCCTTTAAATAAGCATACAAACTTAAAACATAAAAAACTTGCTAAAATTATAAACTTTCTAAAATCCTAAACTTGCTAACCAAGTTTTCTAATACATAAAACTTACTAAAAAACACTATTCCCAATTTTAGGGACCACCCCTTAGTAATTCGGTCATAACTTTCCCAAATCACTTCGGATTTATACAATCTTAGATTCATTTGAAAAGTAACTGAATAACATATCTAATTATACCAAAATCAAGCCAAAAGGTAAAGTTTTGGCCATAGAAAAATTGGGTCCAAAGTGAAAAAATGGGATTATAACTAGAAACCCAAAAAAACTATACTAACCATAACACTATTGACCTTATTACAAAATTAACCCACCCCTTAAATAATTAAAATAGACTATACATAACACAAAACTTGAACCTCGCTCTCTTGTGTGGTGACACATACATAAGTCGCATAATATTGCCTGCATCAATAAGACTTTCTAAAATCACTATTTCCGTTTTTTATTGACCACCCCTTAGTAATTTAGTCATAACTTTCTCAAATCACCTCAGATTTGTGCAATCTTGATCTCATTAGAAAGGTAACTGAATAACTTATCTAAAAACACCAAAATAAGCAAAAAAGTCAAATTTTAGCCATAGAAAAATTAGGTCCAAAGTAAAAAATGGGATTACAACTAAAAACTCAAAAAAACTAAACTAACCATGGTTTTATCGGCCTTATTACAAAATTAATCCACTCCTTAAGTAATTACAACACAAGACTTGAATCTTGCTCTCTTGTGTGGTGGCACAAAATAAGTCGCATAATGTTGTCCGCATCACATACCCAATCAACCTATGCCCACCACTTGTCTTAGCCAATCTAGGGCCACTGCCTTAGATCCATAGACTTTTCCCAAACAAGCTGATTTTGTAGATTTGAGCCCATTGCTAAGGGACCCCATGACATAGCACCTCCTGGACCAATCATAAGATAACTTATCAATATGATCTTTACATATAGTTCTTTCTTGATTTTTATCTCAAACTTTCAGATACCATACCTTTTCTTGTTTATGTCAAAATCACTTATGTAACTTCATTTTGGGATAACTACTAAAGATCTATGTAACCACGGCCATCAAATTCCAAATTCCCTTGTACATATCACCTTATAAATATTTCCATCAAGGGAATATAAATTAAAAATCATATATTCATCATTCTATTTTCAGCAATTTCTATTCTGTTCTCAACTTTTTTGGATAAGGTGGGAGTATGACCAGAAATTTTATTGACAAGAAATAAAAAGATTACAGCTAAAAGAGAAAACTCTTGTCTTAACTTAAAGAAACCCTGACACATGAAGACCAAGGGTTCCTCCCCAATAACATTTCAAAAAATAATGGATTCAAATACAAGAGACTAATCTAGTCAAATAATAAAGGAATTTTAGCTTCAATGGGGAAAAAATTAATTACCACATGAGAACATATCATAAGCATGTGAGAACCCCAAAACAAAAATTTCCATACATAATATTCCTCACCCCCACGGCCCCACCTCCACCTGCTATGCCAGTATTTCGTCTTAAACCCCAGCAACATTTAATTTGAAACCTTCCTTCAGCCTAACCCACCTCCTAGCAATAATCCTTCTTGAATTTAGTCTGTTTTATTGAAATGTAAATACTCACCAGTAGTTTTGTAGAAAAATGCACTCGGAAGCTATCTTCATGACATCTCTAAGGTTCCTTAATCAGATGATAATCCTTTTAATAATAGAAAAACTAATAGCTGAAATTTACCATCAAACCTCTTTATGTACAACTATTTCTATTTTTTTTCAATCAATCCAAAGCTCCCAAATAATCAAACAAGGTGCAACTCCAATAAAGCATGAAGATTGGTGCTAGCAGATACTTCATCAAACCAAGGAAGAGTTGTACTTTGAATGGTAAAGAATTTATGAATGGGACATAAAAAATCTGCTGAAATAGCTCCAAATTTGCCATGCTACCTTACCATTACTAAGAATATTGTAATGCTTTCTAAATCTGATAGGCAAAATTGACATCTTGAAACAAAATGAATATCTAATGGTAAGGCTTACCGTTAACGTCCCTAGTGGCGTGGGTTCGAGTCATGGAAACAGCCTCTCCAGAAATGGAGGTAAGGCTGGGTACATCTTGCCCTCCCCAGACCCTGCGTTAGCAGGAGCCTTGTGCACTGGGTCACCCCTTTTTCTTTTTTTTTTTATTCGTTTGACCCCACAACATAATGTTCCACCCAAAAAGAATAGATAGATTTTTTTTAGAACTTTATTTTTCCTAAGGTATTACGTCCAAATTTTTCTTTTCTCTTGGTCAAATACAATAGTTCCAACCTGAACTCAATGGAAACTCATCTTCACACTAAGCTTCCATATCAATACATCTTCCTCATAAGAGATCCAGAATAGCATCCAAGTAAACTGGTTTCCCATATACCATCTTCATTCACAATATCACATATTATAAGACTCAAGTTACCAGGTTCATCAATGATAAGCAACTCTTTAAGCAATTCAGATTGATCATTTCTACCCTTTTTCCTTCTTTTATTTATTTATTTTTCTGTTTTGTTTTGTGATTTGCTCTTACCTGAAAATATGAGATGATCCAACCAGGTAAATACATTTCTGCGAAGTTTCTATCCGCCCAGGTTCGGTTATCAAACCAACACAGAGACGTGTTCAGTTCCCAGGTCAACTGATACAGTCATGCAGGCAAATGGGTTTTAACACATTGGTAAGGAATAATGTTAAGTGGGAAAAAAGTATTAAATAGAAGGTCCAACACCTGTGAATTTCTTTCACATGAGAAGAAGAATAAGAAGAAAACATCTTCTAATCAGCCAATATTATCTCTCTGTTACCTTTGCAATGGGCCATAAATAATTACAGGTATGTGGAACCATTCAATTTAGCTAATTTAAAACAACAGAAAATAATGAAAAACTTTCAGTTCCAACGACATTAACCGAACCAATATCAATATAATATGAATAAGAAGTTGCAATTTAATACCAATTTTGGAGGGTGAGATAAATTGATCTACTTAGCAATGACAACATTCTGAAGCAACAATTCTAGATCCTTCAACCTGCAAGAACGGTAGGACCCAGGGGGTATGACTGTCAAATGAATGAGCAAATTCCAATTTTTTTTTTTTTTTTTTAAATGTTGGCTACCTACTTTATGTTGCTCAAGTCAGGGTAAATTGCAATCGCATCTTTGAAATCCTGCATTAAGTTGAACATCACTTCAAGTCAACACATATTGCAATATTAGATTCCCAGTTCAGACAAATTAAATTGCTAAATTCTTCTCTTTTTATAACTATTACTCATTTGTTTTCTTTTCTCTTTCTAAACTTATTACACAATTGCTATTTTCTTTTCTTTGTTTAATAATTATTACTGAAGTTAATTTCTCACCTGGTTAGCTGTTGATGGTGTGTAAGTTACCACACATGACATTCCCGCTTTAGTTGCTGCCTGTGAAAGTAACAAACTGTGCTAAGCCCCAATGAAGGTTTAAGTAGGTATTGATGTGTGATGCCGAATACATAGCTGATAACCTCGTAGTTGTTAATAGACCAAATCATAGTCATGGACAATGAAATTTTATACAACTCTTATTGTTGGACTGTGAATCCATGATGACTTGAAAAATAGAAACAAATATTTTTGGGCAGTTTTATAACTTGGTCTCATCTACCCAACGTTCAGCAGATTATTATGAAACATGGAATCTACCTGTAATCCAATGACGCTATCCTCCACCACCAAACAATTTTTTCCTAGCACACCTAATCCCTGCATGTTATAAGATTTTGAAGAATTAATCACTGTAAGTGCTAAGTTGATATAGCAGAAGTTCATCCTCGTACACACACAAAACATAAATGATACTTGTTTAAATAAATTACCTTGGCAGCAGTTAAATAAATTGATGGATCAGGCTTCTTTTCCAGCACATCATCACCTGCAAATATATATGAAGAATCAAAGATTGTTTGACAATCATAAACATTACACAAATTCCCCTCATGCCAATAAAGTTGCAAAGGATATTTATTTTTGAATGCATGACTGGGTTGAAAAAACCTTGCCAAACTCCACCTCAGAGTCATTTCTTCCAAATATAATATTATTGCATCTCATTTAACTTTATCACTAATATTACCTTAAACGTTTAAAGTTTGTTATTTTTATGTACCAATAAAACCATCAATAATGTTATGTATATATATATATATATATATATAT
>JAOXJP010133541.1:0-27523 GCA_025762735.1 Platanus orientalis | reverse complement strand
GGGAAACTCATGTCGTCTTCACCTATTAATGTGACCTAATGATTGGGTATCTAAAATGGGTCATAAGACCTATATAGGCTGCAAAAATTCTACAGGGCATCAAGGATTGGTGGGAAACTAGTGTTGTCTTCACTATTAATGAGTCTTGGTGATTGGATCCAAACAAAACAAAATCTTCGGATTCAGAATGATGCTTTGAAACCTATGCATATATTGAGTAACATGTAGCTACATAAGGATATAATGCAAGAGATGTCCATGTAGTAAAAACACATATGCGAGACCATGAAAAGCCCATTCTTAAAACCAAACGAAAAGTAATAGCTCATACTCACACCAAAACAAGTGCTCGAGATTCCTCTTTTAACTTTTTCAACACCAACAATGGTATAAAGGTCCCAAGAAAGGCATGCGAATGCAGTGACACTAACATGGAGCTCATCAGATTAAATGTAAATGGAAATAATCTAGTGAAAAGCATAATAATAGAATTAATGACCAACTAACATATGAAATAGAGTAAGCAACAAAGCTTAGAGCTAATCAAATTAAGAAAAGACTACCAACTGGCAATAATGATATGATTAGAAATCTCAAATATAGGGAAATCACAATAACCATTAAGCACATAAAATAGAAATCATTTTCCTCTTTCTAATTTCACAAGGATCCTACCTTCTTACATTCAAATATATAGGGAAAATTAGGATTCCAATGAATCTATGATAGTAGTATAAGAGAGTGAGTAAATCTTGGCCAACACATGAATCATTCTACTAAGGCATAATGGAATGAATCATTCTATGGAATATGCATAATCACCAAGCTCATATAAATTTGGAAAGAAGTAATGAACAATTATCATCTCACCCAAAATGGTAACTAAAAATGGAAGAAAGTGCAAAAAGACGAAAAGAGTAAAGCAATCAACTTGAAAACTCACTAATCCTCTATGGCTTTAGTATTTGGATGAAGAAAACTTTCCAAAAATTAAAAACAAACCAAATAAAATGAATAAAAACTAAAATCTCTTCCAAAATAAGGATTACAAATGAAAATAATGACAAGAAGTTAAAAGAGTAGCACATCATGTATGAAATCTCACCAAATCTCAGTCTTTTTTCTTGTTCAAGCTTCAAAACTTTCCAAAACTTCCTTTTTTTGGCTTTTATTATCTATAGCACGATGTAGAACTAGTGTTAACTAGATAGAACATGAAAATATAAGAAGAAAATGAGCTTACCTTGAAGATTTTCAGAGTTGAGAGTGAAACTCAATTGGGGAAGAATCTCCCTCTCTAGCTCATGAACTTCCATAATCTCTCTAACCCTTTTCTTCTTGGTATTAACGAGGCTAAATGATCTAAATGAAGTGTTAATATGGTTTTAAGTTATCATAGACAAGATCCCACATGTGTGGGGGTCAAATGCGTGATTGCCACATCATAAAGGAGGCAAAATCATATTCTTGCCATGATTGGAGCACTCTAGACTTCAGTGAAGTGCTTTAGAGGTGTCGGAGCTCTCCGGCCTTAAATGGAGCATTCCGGGGGATGTTTGTATCTTTTTGTGCAGATTCGAGCCTAAACGGAGCACTCCAAACCATGGAGGGCCGCTCCGGCCATGGCAGAGCACTCCTACACTCTACAAATTTTCAACACAAACATCCTATGGTAATTTGGCTATAACTTCACATACACAACTCAGAATTGCATGTCATTTGAAGCGTTGGAAAGTAGACTCAAATAAATTTTCAATGGTGTATGGGTTGCACTCTAATTCTCTCAAGATTGGTACAAGTGTGTTCAAGAAGTTACCCTAATTACGCTCTTGAGACAGTTTCCGAACTTGACAAGTTCAAACTCGAACTTGGGTTCTACACTTCTAACTTAGTCCAAAGTGTCCCTAAACCACTCTATGGTCTATATAAAACATATGAAATGAAAATTTCACCCTTAAATGTGTAAAATTATATTTTTACCCTTTAGATGCAATGTGGAGTGTTACACTTTCAACTTGAATTTTCTTGAAATTGTATTGAACTCATCAAATGCATCGGATTTCTCCCTTAAGAAAGTAACCTAACAGTACCTTGAATAGTCATCCACCATAAACATAAAGTACATTTTTCCTTCCGAGACTCTTAGTTCTAGTAGGACCAGCGGGGTCCATATAAATGAGATTCAAGGGCCTAGAGGTACCAATGCTACCTTCTTGTGTGTGCCACTCGAGTTTGCTTCCCGAGTTGGCACCCATTACAAATAGGTTTATTTGATCTATTAATCTTAGGTAAACCTTCGACTAAGTTTTTTCTTGCTTGACAAGTCTTTATAGTTCACATGGCCTAATCTTTGATGCTAAAGATAGGAATCATCCTTGTGATTTATAAAATAAGTGTTGTCGTGGCTGGCTTCGACAATGTAGCAATTGTCGTTTGTCCGGAATCCTTTTGTCAAGACCTCTCCATTGTCTTTATCGGTGATTAAGCAATGATCTTGAGCAAAACTAACCTAATGGCCTAAGTCACATACTTGACTTATGCTCAACAAGTTATGCATGAGTCCTTCCATGTAAAGGACATCATTTAGTTTGGAAATTCCGGGTAATTCCACAGTACCTTTTTCAACTATTTTGCAAATGTTATAATTTCCAAAGGTAAAATGCCTTCCTTGCCCTAAAAAAGATAACTAAATAAGGACTTATCCCCGGTCATATGTCTTGAGTAGGCATTGTCTAGGTACCACCTAGAGGTGCTACCAGCTCTACGGGTAATGTGGATCACAAGATACTTAGGTGGATGTGTCTTCTTGATCCAAACCTGACTTAGCTTTGGAGACATAGGTTGTTCAACCTGATTTCTTCTTTTCAAGTTCATTTATTGAATTTTCTTGAACAAGTCCTTTCTCAAAGAACTCTTCTTTTCCTCTACCTCTTTAAGAGCAATTTCTCTTTATCTTTTAGCTCATTAAGTCTCTTCTTGCATTCAAATTTCTTGTTGCCTTTTCTTCCACAATGATAGCAAGATACATGAGATAGTCTAGAAGAATAAGAATGGGGTTTGTAGGCCTTACTTTGCTTCTTCTTAGCATTGAGTATTCTCTTGTAAGACTTCACATCCTTCTTTCTAGAAGGTGTGATAGGCTTTGTTTGAGAGGTGGAAGATCTTATAACAGCCTTCCATTTGTTGACATAAGTGGGAGACCTATAGCCTTGGGTTGTCTTACTTGGTGATTATGGACAGCCTTGGGTTGACTCTTCCCTTTAACAAAGGTATTCTTGAAACATTTGTTTGAAGTGTTAGGTCTTGTATCATAAGATACATATCCTAGACCACTTCTATCACCATGATCTCTTCTCATTGACAACATTTTTTTGAATAATACATTTCCTTGGGAGAGAAGTTGCAGAGACTTCTTATCATTCACTTCTAGAATCTTGAAATGTGCTTCAGGATTTGGATTAGACTTTTCAAGTCTTACATTTACTCCTACAAGTCTCTTCTTTTCATCCTTTTCCTTGGAAGCTATTTCTTTTACTTCGTTTAGCTTCTTCAAGGAGGTTGATCTTCTCCTTAAGCACTTGCTTAAGCGAGTCATTGCTTAACATCGACTCTTGCTCACTAGGTTGGGATTCTTAGTGAGTGAGCGTCACTTTCAACTCATGATTTTCCTTTTCAAGCTCTTTTGAAGAATCAACACTTTCGGATTGAGTGAGCTTCTTTAGGAGATCCTTGTTCTCCCTTTCAAGATGAGTGTTAGCCTTTGTAAGGGCCACACTTTCTTCATAGAGCTTGTTGAAAGATTCTTGAAGATCATATCATTCCTCTTCATCACTTTCTTCTTCACTACATGAACCCTCTTGTGGTTCATCAATGACAGCAATAAGGCACTCACTCCAAGTGAAGTGTCTCCCTCTTCACTACTTAATGAGTCATTCTCCATACTGTTGGAGCCTTCATCATCCCAAGTGGTTGCAAAGGTGGCAGCAGCCATAGCCTTCTTCTTCTTGAAGTTCTTGGGCCGTTTATTTGCATAATCGGCAGCCAAGTGGCCAAAACCCTTGCACTCATAGCACATGGGTCATTCCTTAGACCCCTCCTTTTTTAAGGAATCAAATGGTTTCTTAGGAACCATTTTCTTGACATAGTTCTTTCCGAATTTCTGGAAGAATTTCCTAAACCTTTTAAAGATTAAGGCAAGGTCCTCATCTTCACTTGAGGCAACTTCTTCTTTCACAGCCTTAAAAATTATCCCCTTCTTGGAAGGAGGTCTAAGTTTTAACTCAAAGGTTTGGATAGACCATATTACTTCTTCTAACTTAATTTCGCCTATCTCCTTACTTTCTTTTAGGGCTATGATTTTATAATGGAATCTCTCAGGAAGAGATCTAAGGATTTTCCCAACAATCTTGGAATCGTTTACCTCATCTCCTAAATCTCTCATAGTATTCACTGTGTCTTAGAGTCTAGTGTGGAAATCCAAGAATTATTCATCCTCCTCCATCCTAATGGACTTAAAACGCATTTGAAGCTTTGATTGCTTCACAGTTGAGGTCCCTTCATGGGTAATTGCAAGGATGTCTCATGCGTCATTAGCCATGTCTAGGTGGCAAATCGTCCAAAACTCTTCTAGGCTAAGAACACACACAATGCCATTCAGTGCTCTGTAGTTAGCACTATGATTGTCTCTTTAGGCTTTCTCCCACTCTTCTTTCGGCTTTGTTGGTTTGGTATAACCATTCACAACAACCCCCTACAACCTAAGATCTAAGGCCTTGAGCAATATGCTCATACGAGCTTTCCAATAGGCATAGTTGGTTCCATCGAAAGATGGAAGTGCATTGGTTAAGTGGCTATCTTCCTTAGACATCTAAGAATTCTAAGATCTTTTAACTCCAAGTGTTAATCCCTTAAATGAGTAACCTGTGTTCTGATACCAATTGTAATTCCTAGGGAGCTAATGGAAAGCTTCTAGAGGGGGTGAATAGGACTTCTTTAAAATCTTTTAAATGGTTCCTATTAAATGCCTATTTAGATTTTAAACCCTCTAACTGGAAGATATTATTTAAGACAGTTACTTAGTGATTTTAGTGAGTACGAGTGGGATTGATTTTCACTAAGGTGTGCTTAAGATAGCTTTTGGATAGTATGCCAATAATATGCAAATAGGGAATTGTGCGTGAAGATGAAGACAAAAGTGCTTAAGATAGACAAGTAAAATAAAGCACAAACACACACTCAAGAGGCACAATATTTATAGTGGTTTGGCCACTCTGAGGCCTACGTCAACTCTTCAAAAGCTCTTCATTGAGCCTATTGATTTTTATTAATAGACTATGGCTATTACAGACAAATCAATAAACCTCTTATCTCGTGCTTGATGGCTCCAGCAAGCACTCATGCATGGTGGCTCCAATATGCACATGTTTCGTCCTTGGTGGCTCCGGCAAGGACACACAATCTACCTTAGATGGCTCTAACTACGGTAAAACACTTCTTGGATGACTCTGACTAAGACAATCACTAGAAAAGTGATTAAGTGTTTGGAGGTGTCTCTCCTAGTAGCAGGCTTTTAATAGCCTAGTAAATGCTCAATATGGCTCAACCGTCAAGCTTCAACCGAAGCTCATAATGCCTCTTCAATAGGCAAATGTGGTCTATGTGTGCATAACCAATAGAGATGCAATCTCTAAAAGGAAAAGCCTCAAACGGTAGCCAATTATATATGCAATATAAGCACAATAAACACTATCACAAATTTACAAGTATAAGTCAAAACACTGTTGAAAACAGTGAGCTGTAGAGAGTTGCTCTATGGCCAACTCTAGGTCCTTAGACCTCAAACCTCTAAGTAGGCAGATATAGAAATGATAGGGATCAAATTAGTCGTAGCTAATGCGTTCAAGAACACTAAACACTGTGGGGAAAACAGTGGGCTGCCTAGTGTAGCACAAGGTACCTACTCGTAAGAGAACAAGCTATTCTTCAACTTAGAATACTTCTATAGTGCTCTAACCATGAACCAAGTGCTATGAATATATAATAGAGTTTAAAGCATGCCCTTCTAAGGTCAAAACAAAGGAAGATACCTTCTGGGCTCTAGCTCTTGGAGCTTTGACTGGTTCAAAAACTTGAAACCTACACCTCACGAACTGCAACGAGCTCTTGCCTGAGCTTTACTGGCTCAAACTTTCCTTCATCAAGCTTCTTCAAACTTAAGCAATCTCTACTAGCTCGTATGCTCCAAAGTGGAAAGGCAGAGTGTATAGAGGAAGAGAGTGACAACTGCTCTTCCCTTTTTGTTTTTTCAGGTGCTCTTACCAATGCCAATCATCAAAAGGACTCGGAAATCCTTCTAGAGGATCCTTATCATGATGGTAGGATTTGAGCACAAACGACAAAATATTCGGATTTAAATGCAATAACTTTTTACTGCCAAGATCACTTAAGATCAATCTTATGATTGATCCAGGGGCGATCTTACAAAGATCTTCCCTGAATTTTTACCCGAATTTGTCTAGGTATTTAACCAAGTTGAGGAAACTATGGTTTAGGGATTTTGGACCATCAAACACAGCCCTAGGCCTTTGGTTTTTATGTCTCAATAGATTATAGTTTAAAGCACTTCCCCTATATACCTTTCATGACTTGGGGCTTAAAGCATGATGCCTTGTCTTGATGTCTTTATTGAGTCTCAAAGTAGACTTCTACGGGCTTGGACTCACCCTTTCCATGGACTACAAACACCTTATCAATGGATTACCAATTGCATGAGCAGATGAGCTAACATGCCCTTACATAGTCAACATGACTTAGCTAGTTCTGTTGGCCCACTCTTAAGTGACTTCACAATGATCTCTATAGGAAGCACAACGTCATGTCCATAAACAAAGGAGAAAGGGTTTGTTCCAATTCATAGCCTTTTTGACATTTGATAAGCCCATACTACTTCTGATGACAACTATGTTTCAATAAACCTACGACCTATGTTGTTACTACACCTTCAATAGGAGTCGAATGTATCATGACTGCATGATGTTCACAAGTCCTTCCTAACAAACATTCACCAATGTCGGTGAAGTCAAAGGGCGATTCTAATGTAGAAGCCAATTGGGAGTCAACATGAGGGCATCAACTTGACAGGTGGAGAAGATTGTCACAGCATTTTCATTTAATATTGTTCCATGGCATATGGTTTTGGTTTGAGTGGCATTATGATGGTTTTATTTGGGTTGTGGACTTGCATGACCATGTAAAAGAGCCCGATAGCATTTTTATAAATATCAGTATAAAATTTTGAGGGATTGATGATTCCTTCTAGTAATCCAACAAAAGCTTAAAAGTGTCTTGTAGGGAAGTGACAGATTGTCATGGAGTGTAGCCTTGATTGAAGCATGGCTCATTGCATCGTTGTGTTGTGGTGTGTGTGTGCCAGCCTCTGCTTATGCTTAGCTTTAGGATGACTAGTGTATTGTTGGGATGGTGAATGCCATATGAAAGCTTTGAAAAAGAGTTGTCCATGACTAGGAGCCCCACGTCCAATTGGTTTGAAGCCTTTGCTTCAGCTGCATCTGCAATCATGTTAGGTGTGGGCATCATTTAAAGCTTTGATAATTAAATTGGCTAGTATAACTTTAAGCAGGTTACAAGTTTTTGCTCACTCTAATGCAGCCTTGGGCTAGCGTTGAGGCCGACTCTGTCTTTATTCAAGCCCAACTTATTTTCAATAATAAGATCAACCATTAAAGCTGATTCAACCTATTAAAGGAGAGTGGATGATACTGCTGGATGAAGAATTTCTATTTGTTTTTGGTTAAGAGAGTACAGACTGACATTTTTAACCAGAGAATCATCCTAAAAAATCAGGACCAGCATAGCCGAAATTGGTTCTACTTAACCAAGTTTAAACAAGTTTACCAACCAAAAAAAAAAAAAAATTCTCAACCAGATCCAGTATGTTTTACTTGTATTCTTTGAGGCACTGCCATACTGGTGCAACTTGGAATTGACTCTACCTGAACCCAACTGAACCAAACTGGCTTTTTCAGACCTTAGGTTTGACTTGGGCTGTGAATTGCAAATCGGGCTTGGATTGAGGTTTTCGGCTTGGATTGTTTTACATGCGTCCATACTGCATTCAAGAATTGTTAAACTATAATGCCTTTATTTTCTTATTATAAAGCTCTTGCTAAAAAAAACATGAAAACATAATGTTGAGAAAACTAAAAGTTGTGAATGCACGATATTTGTTGAATAAATTTCAACATATGGTCAATTTCTTCCTTCTAATTCTTCCCAATATGAATCATTTCTATAATCTCTTGGATGCAAGTCGTATACTTCCATTTGAGTTGGACCTTCAGGCTCAAACTTCATCTGGGTGCTTTAATTCCATTAAACTCTAGGAATCTGATTCACTGCGGTGCCTACAACTTGTATATTTGCATGAAATTGCTAATACAAGAAAGATTATATGGAAGAGGATATGTTTAAAGATGAGAAATGACCTCAAACCTTGACAAATATAGTGAGCTATAAAACATAAATATATCTGATCAATTAATAATTAAGATGATAACAAGAAGAATCAAATGCTATAAATCTACATATTACTTGAAATGGCTGTACACTGACTCAAATTTTGCTCCCTAGAACTATTAACAGTGAAGGGGGAGGAGGATTATAGCTCCTTAAATTGGGAGACCATCATATTCCTAACCTCTTAACACCACATTCCGAACAAAACTTGGATGTCTCTCTCAAATAAGGAGCCCCACATTCATCACAATACTTTGCTGGACTTGTGGGCTGAAATGAGGAAAAAAAGCACAAGTATCAATGAAGTTTTATCTTTTATCTTCCTTGGAACAAAACAAAAGAAACATGAGTAGTTGGTGGTGATGCAGAGGAGACTCAAAATTTCAACAGTGATGCAAGGGGTAAAAACAAAAACAAATTCAATGCACAAGAACAGTTCAACCTCCCTAAACAACCAAAATACACTTAAGGTCATGTATAAAAGTAACAACCAACAGAAGGGGCAAAAGAAGATTCTTACACTCAGAAGGTCATGGAAATATGGGGTCAATTTAGTTAAGTGATGTTTTAGGAATTTGAAAAAATTAATCATTTAGCCTGAATGAAAATCAGAGTAATTGTCTGCACCACATGCTACATCAATAAACTTGTTTCAATATTGGGATGCCACATGAAGAAACCAGCTTGCTAAGTTGGTAAAGTATGCAGGTGTCGTACCGTATCATAAGCATCCAATACAAGACCTGTAGGTATCGTCTTTAGCTTGCACAAGATACTAAACCATATACTGTGGGTTGCTAGGTCGTAGATGTGATACGGGATACCAGAAGTCTGATCGTAATAGCCGATATTCAGCATTGTGTGATCCACATAGAATTCAGGTATACGTATCACCACATAGGACACCAGCAGATCCAGACTGAACAGATCATGAATATATCGATCCGATGGTGGATCTTCAATCCATTGAGAACGTGTCTAGTGATGGTGATTGATCTTAAGACTACTTATATTATAATTCTAGTTAATTAGAGGTTAGAATGAAACTAGGATTTGACTTTTTTTACTTTGAGACTTTTGAGTTGTTAGACTCAATTTAAAGCTATCTTGAGTTAAGTGGGATAAGTAATTGATTATGGGATTCCCATACGCATAGGATTGCTTTATGTCACCTTTATCCTAGTTAGATTAGGATTGCAACAACTCTATAAATAAGACACTTAGGTCATCCAAAAGGGGGTGGATTGTATAGTTTGAGAGTCTATGTTTCTTTGAATTTATTTCTTATTAATTAAAAAAAAAAGTTACTGCTTAGTTTTTATATCAAATTTCTCCTTTACTGCTGCTGCACATGTGGTGATATTGGAGTTTACTGCTTGCAGATTTCTGGTTTCTACTTTTCACTAAATGATTGGATGATTTTTCTCATGCTTCAGTAATATGATTAGTGAGTTATTCCTTATTACCTGCTGGTTTATTTTCTTATAAATTAAATGCTAATTTATCGGTACAAATCAGATTACATAAATCAGAAACTCAACTTCTCAACTGAATAACTGAGTTGATATCTTATTGATTAGAGTTGTAGAAGACTGATTAGAAAATATTTAGATACTTCCACTGTGTTATTTGTGTAGAAACAATTTATTTGCTTAAGAGCCAAATCGATTCACTTTTGTGAGATTCAAAGTTGGAGGTTTGTGACATGGGGCCTAAACTCAACACGAAGAGATTGCAGAGGCCCATGTCAGTCTCAAAAACTTGTAAACCAAGTCTGATGCACACAAGGATCAAGTTCAATAGTAAGTTAAGGATTGGGATAGGCAGTACCATGGAGTTGTAGAGTCTATCTGCCAACTTGTGAACAAGTTTTAAATCTCACTGGACAGATGTTTTCCAAACATTCCATGGAGAAGGTTTTGGAGAATAATAAGAACGATGACAATTGTCATGGAGATAATAAAGTGATGGGTGTTGCTCCACCTAGACTATGGCATGGACATACCCAGTACATTATCTTTTCCTCATGCATCAAAAGTACCTACACTGGTTGATTTATCTACTTGTACTAAGAATCTGCACTGATCTTTGGGAATCAAGGTCAAGATTCCAATATCTCACAAAAAAATTAACCCAAAATTTTCTGGATTGGTTTGCCAGTGTGAAATATCTCAACTTATAAGCAAGTCCTCAATGACTCAAACGAAGCTATAGTTGCCACAATGTTTAGAGACTATGCATTAATCTGGTGGACAAAGGCAAAACTTCAACACTCTATACCCATATTGTTGACGTATAGAAGAGTATATGGATATATTCATGTAAGGGTACATACATCTTTGTATTGTATAAGGGTAAGCTTGTAACTATGTATACTCATACATGTATTTTTGTATCATTTACTATTCTAATATATGAAGGCCTGGTATGTGAGAGTACTCACAACTCTCTATACATATTCTACTCCTCAATACTTCTTCCTCTTCTACAAACCCTAGCCCATCACCACAGAAATCCACTTGATATCAGAGCCTCCAATACAGAACCAAGGAACACAAACATATTCTCTACATTTGCGCAATCCCTACTGACATCATCAGTGTAGTGATATATGGAGACATATGGGTATTATGGGGAAACACGGGTATTATGTGCTATGTACAATACCTAAGGGTATTATTATTAATACAAAATAATAATAATGTGCTGTAGAGGAGAGAGGGAATTAATCTGCTCCCCACGTTTTCTTCCTCTCCTTTCCTTTTCCTCCTTTTTCTTCTTCATCTACATCTTCTTTCTTTTTTACTCATCTAAGATTTACACCAAAGTAAACAACTTGCTATCAGAGCAAGGTTGTACTGTTGATCCAGCAAGCAGAAGACACGAACAAGAGTGGAGGGTGCTGATGTTAACAGGCTGTACGCCGACATTAGCAGGCCGTGCACCCCAATGACTCAAAAATTCTAGGGTTTTGATGAAGATGATTTTTTGGTAATTATGAACATTTTTCCGGATTTCTTTTATGGCTGTAAGCTATTTAACTTTTTTGAAAAAAAGAAAAATCGTCAGATCTGGAGTTGTTTTGGGGGTTGATTAAAAGAGGACAGGTCGTTTTTCACTAAGAAAGAGATTGGAACAAATCCCAATCGATTTTGTAGAGGATTTAACAGTCGGTGAACATTTTAGTACTATTATGTTGACACCTAGGGCTTTTTTTCATGAATTTTTGAGCAAAAATAATTCTGAATTTTTTTTTTTTTAGTCTCAAATTATGTTGCTGATGGATGTAAATTGTATGTGGGGTTCACCATTCTTGATGGATGTAACCCATCGTTGAAGGCAAACTTGAGCCTATTTCATATCTGCTTATTGAAGGTGTGTGGATGTCTCTTCATGGTTGAGAAGAAGCATGTGGATTGATCCCCTGCAATAGCAAGAAAATTTTCTTTAAAAAGGGGGGTTTTGAATGAGATCATGTGATTTCTTGTGATATTTTGTAGTTGCATTTGAATATGTCCGAAGCCAATGACATTACATCAACCCCTACGGGAAGCGTTGGAGCTGTGAATGAAGCTACTTTTCCCAAGTGGCAGGCCGAGAATGTCAGTCATGTCTTGGTTACTTCATTCTATGCAGCCATAAATTTCCAATACATACATGTACCTACCTACTGCCGAAGATATTTGGGAATGTATGATTCAAACCTATTCCAAGAAATGGAATAAGGAAAGGATGTATGAGCTACGTCAAAAAGTGTCCCAGACTTGCCAAGGTGAAAGGTCTCTCTCCTCTTACTACTCTACACTTATAGGTCTATGGCAGGAAATTGATTTTTAAAAAGGGGTATCGTCCTAAGTGTTTAGAGGATATGATTGAGTATAATAGGGAAGTTGAAGATAACCGAATCTTTAATTTTTTAGCAGGGTTGAATTCCGAATATGATTGCACTTGAATGCATATTCTTGGAAATGATCTTCTCCCATCACTTGTGAAGTTTTCTCTTATGTTCAAGAAGAGGAGGACTGCCGTCATGCTATGTTGAGTTCTCCACCCCTTACTATAGAGAAAGCTGCATTTTTATCCTCCTCTCAACGTGGTGGTTGAAGAGGCTCCCGTGGATGTGGGAATGGAGGTAAGAGTGGTTTTTCAAATGATGACAGAGATAAACTTAAATGTGAACATTGTGGCCGCTCATGACACACTAAGGATACCTGTTGGGATTTACATGGCCACCCTCAGGAATTTCAAGGTCGTCCTCCTCAGCGTGGTTCTTATTCTAGAGGGCATGGTGGTTCACGATTTGCTAGTGGTAGTAGACCAAATGCTCATTTAATGTTCTCGACGACTTCAGATACCACACCAACTCTTTCAACAGATCCTACTACAAGTACCCTCCCATGTGATGAGATTAAAGCTTTGTGACGTTTCATGTCCAGTCTAGATACCTCTACCTCAACTCCATAAACCTTTTATGCACAGTCAGGTACCTCTGCCTCTTAAATTAATGCTAATACTTCTACTCTTGGTCACTCCTATGAATCATTGATTTAGGAACATCTGACCACATGACTAGTATGTCTTCACTCTTCTCTTCATATTCTATTTACTCTGGAAAGGATAAGGTCTGTGTTGAAAATAGATCTTATTCTTTGATTGTGGGTAAGGGCAGTATTCCTGTCACTCCTAGTCTACCCTTGTCATTTGTATTTCATGTTCCTAACTTTACTCTAAATTTGTTATATGTAAGTCACCTAACAAAGTCCTTAAATTGTAGTGTAACATTTTTTCCTTCTTATTGTGTCTTTTAAGACTTGGATTCGAGGATGATGATTAGTAGGGGGCATGAGGACAACGGATTATACATCTTGGATGTTCCCTCTCACTCAGTATTGCCAGTGCAACAATTTCTAGCATCATCAATAAAGGACAACAGTAATTGTTCTCAACACTTGTACTAGTGGCACAATTGTTTAGGCCACCCCTCTCTATTTACTTTGAAAGGATTGTTTCCCCAATTGTTTTCCAATTCTAGTACTTCATTTCATTGTGAACCCTGCGAATATGCTAAACATTGTTGCACATCTTAGTTTGAATAAAAGTGCATCTTCTTTTGATATTGTTCATTTTGATGTATGGGGTCCTACTACTATTTTTTTATTTGGCTTTTAAGTATTTTATTACTTTTGTTGATGACTATTCCAGAGTTATTTGGGTATATTTATTGAAATTTAAAGGTGATGTATTTCCTACTTTAGTTTGATTTCAGAAGATGGTAGAGACTCAGTTTAATAAAAAGATTAAGGTCCTCCGTTTTGATAATGGAGGGGAGTATGTGTCCCATGCCTTCTCTTCCTTCCTTGATCAATTGAGAATTATTCACCAAACCACTTGTCCAGGCACTCTAGAACAAAATGGAGTTGTAGAGCATAAGAACAAGCATTTACTGGAAGTATCTCAGGCTCTACTCTTTACAATGAATGTGCCCAAAACTTTTGGTCTAATGTCGTCGAAACTACATCATTTTTCATTAGCCCAAAACTTTTGGTCTAATGTTGTCGAAACTACATCATTTTTCATTAATAGGATGCCAACGAGAATTCTTGGTTATAAGCCTCCCATTGAAGTTCTTTTTCACCTACCCACTTGTTTCATATTCCTCCAAAAGTATTTGAGTGCATTTGTTATGTGCATGTTGATAAATCTCAGAAATCAAAATTGGATCCTAAATCTCTTAAGTGTATATTATTAGGGCATGCTCCTAGTCAGAAAGATTATAAATGTTATCATCCTCCTACTAGGAAGCAGTTTGTGCCTATGGATGTTACATTTCATGAGACCATTCCATTTTTTTCTGTACTCAAGTCAGTTGGTCGGAGGGGTTTTCTACTGTGGACATTCCTTCACCTATTCCACTTCCTGTTCCATCCTATATTTTTTATTCAGGTGCTGGTGAAGAATGGGAGAAAGCTCTTAAGTTTTACTCTAGGAAGAAAAAGGTGGTCACAACGGAAGATCCTCTTGCAATCAACCAAGATATCTCCTTGGACCCATCTTCTGAGTCAGGTAATTTACCTATTGCTTCTCCTTCCATTGTTGATTCTGATCTACTTGTTACAGTTTGGAAGGGTGTCAAATCTTGTGTTCAATACCCAATGGCTAATTTTGTATCTTATCAATCTTTCTCTCCTTCATATCGTCACTTTGCTCTGGGTTTGTCCTCTGTGTTTGTTCCCTGTAGTGTTGCAAAAGCTTTATCTCAACCAAAGTGGAAAGCTGCAATACAAGAAGAAATGACTACACTTGAAAAGAATAACACTTGGGATCTCATCGATATTCCTACCAAGAAGGTTCCCATTGGCTGTAAGTGGGTGTCTACAGTTAAATTGAAACCCGATGGTTCACTAGATCACTATACAGCCCGTTTAGTTGCCAAAGGCTACATCCAAACTTATGGGATAAACTACCAGGAGACATTTGCACTGGTGGCTAAGTTAAACTCTATTCAAGTCCTATTATCTGTTGTTGCCAATCATGGCTTATTGCTTCTACAATTTGATGTAAAAAATGTTTTTTTACATAGTGATTTGGTTAAAGAGGTGTATATGAAGCTCCTACCTGGTCTCTTTCCTTCTCCTTCTAAAGAAAAAGTTTGCCGGCTAAAAAAAGGTGCTCTATGGTCTCAAATAATCACCTCGAGTGTGGTTCGAGAGCTTTCGTCTTGTAGTGCTTAGATTTGGATATTATCAGAGTTAAGTTGATCACACATTGTTTATTAAACATCATGTTAGTGAACTTATTACTATTTTGATCGTCTATATTGATGATATTATTGTAACCGGGAATAATCATGTGAAAATTTCTCAGTTAAAAGTGCAGTTGGCTGCATAATTTGAAATTAAAGATTTGGGAAAGTTGCACTATTTTTTGGGCATTAAGGTAGCCCCATCACGAAAGGGTCTCTTTATTTCTCAACGCAAGTATACTCTGGATCTTCTGACTGAGACAGGTATGACATCCTGTAAACCGTGTGTGACCCCTATAAATCCAAATCATCGTGTTGCAACTGATATGGGTGATCAATTGATAGATGTTGGCAAGTGTCAATGACTTGTAGGCCGCCTTATCTATCTTACTCTCACAAGGCCTGATATCACTTATGCTGTGAGTGTTGTGAGCTAGTTTATGCATGTTCCCACTACTGTACATCTGGATGCAATATATCGCATTCTTCAATATCTTAAGAGCAATCTTGGGGTTGGTCATGTATATGCTAAACAGCTAGGTTTTTACGTGTTGAGGAATACAGTAATGCTGATTGGGCAGGTTCTGTTACTAATAGGAGATCTACCTCTAGGTACTGCACTTTTGTTGGAGGTAATCCCGTCACTTGGCAAAGTAAGAAATAATCTGTGGTTGCTCGCTCCAATGCTGAGGCTGAATTTCGGTCAATGACCTATGGGGTTTGTAAGCTTTTATGGTTACATCTTCTCCTCACTGAGCTTAGCTTTCCTATCACTTCACCTATGTGTTTCTATTGTTACAATAAGGTTGTGATTAGTATTACCCATAATCCAGTTCAACATGATCGTACCCAACATATAGAAGTCGACTGTCATTTTATCAAAGAGAAGCTTCTTGCTGGCATTATTTACACTCCCTTTGTCAAGACAGACGATCAATTTGCAGATTTGTTTACAAAAGGTCTCAATCGGGATGGGTTTTGTTCATTGGTTTGCAAGCTAGGTCTTTTTTATCTCTACCCCTAGCTTGAGGGGGAGTGTAGCGATATATGGAGACATATGGGTATTATGGAGATACACACGTATTATGTGCTATGTACAATACCTAAGGGTATTATTGTCCAATCCAAAATAATAATAAAGTGTTGTGGGGAGAGAGGGAATTATTCTACTCCCCATGTTTTCTTCCTCTATTTTCCTTCTTCTCCTTTCTTTGTTACTCATCCAAGATTTACACCAAGTAAACAACTATCAGGTCATACAATTGACATCACCATCCGTACGAACCCAGTAGATCTCTGACAAATCCTACTAATCTGTGTAGATCTTGTTTTTAGATGAATTGTTGTGTAGTTCTCTACTTGATTTATAGTCGTTTGATATTTTCATATATTTTCCACGATTTTTTGAGAAATTTCTCAAATCCAAATGTATGCTTCAATTCATGCAAATCTTCAGTTGTTAGCAGTTGTTTTTGTATGGATTTGATCCCCCAATGATCATTTGAACCAATTTCAAGAAATTCCATGCAGATTTGAGGGTTTTTTTTAGCTTTTTACAGGGGGGGTATATTTACCGCTAGCGACTTTTAAGGGTTTTTATGTTTCAAAAATCGTGATTTCTCTATTCTTCTGCTTCATGTGTGTACCTTCATGCCATATAATGTTTCTTCCATGCTTTTCGAAGGTCTCTAGTGATTTTGGGGGACTGTAGAATCTTTGGGATGCCTTCCTTATTTTGGCATTTTGTATCTCCAGATGTGTGTTTAAGCACGATATAGTCTCTCAAAAGCTACTATGGTGTATTTTTATGCTCGAATAGCCATTCTTCAGTGTTGTTTGGGCTTCTTGTGGTGATTAGTATTCGATCTTGTGGTGGTGAAAGTGTGAAATGCTTGGTTTTCGACCGGCTGAGTTGTGTGGTGTGTGGCATCTTGTTGTGTGCTGGTTGTGATTCACTTAATTTGTGTACAACAGCTGTTTTTTTGTTGTAGTTTGACGATGTGAGTTTTGGGTGCTAAGCATCTATGTTGCTTGTTCTTGGTGTGATCAGCAACATTGGTCTTTACTAATCTGCAATGTCTGTAGTCAAACAGAATCAGCCCCATCGTATGGCCATGGCAATGTTCTCTAAGATCGCTCTAGTTTCTTTAGTGGTGTGCTGAAGATGCTTTGGTTGTCTCTTGGTTGCTTCATTCTATGCAATTTGATATTAGCAACACTTAACATGTTTTTGAAGTCTTCCAAAGAGATAAAGGATGCTCTGGAGCAGACATACTCTAGGTTGGACAATTAGTTCAAGTCTAAGTTGTGCTAACATGTGCGGCAGTTGAGAAAGGCAATCAGTTCATCTTCGCCTACTATTCTAGCTTGGGCCATATTTTAAAAGATATAAACCACTATAAACCTCTTCCTAGTCTTTGTTCTGCTGATGCCTTTGTATTCCAGAAGTTTGCAGAGAAGAACCATGTCTGAGTTTCTTGTGGGCCTAAAACCTGAGTTTGACCCTGTTAGGAGCCAGCTCCATGGTTGGGATACACTTTCGTCTCCGTCTGAGGTTCTCTTATCTGCATCGTGAAGAGTGTCATGGAGTTCTATGTCTCAGTCTCTTCCTTTAACTGAGAGATCTCTTCTTGCCTTTGTATCTCAGCGAGGTGGTAGAAACCGTGGACAGTCTAGTGTTGCTCCTATTGTCAGTTATGATGATCAAGATAGACTTTTTTGCGAGCATTGTGGTCGTTCTAGTCATACAAAGGAGTATTGCCAGGACTTGTATGGGCAGCCACCACACACAGTATTTCTCGATCCAACAGTAGGGGCTGTTCAAGTGCATATGCTGCCATGCCTCCAAAAATTTTGACTCCAGCAGCTCCCATGCTTCATCACTAATTTCTGAGTCCTCTTCTAGCACCGGGTTTACAGAAGAGGAGATGGATTCCATTCATCGTTTTATGGCTCAACTGGACTCTTCTGGAGACACTTCAACCTCCTCAATAGCCTTCATAGGTACTCCAAATTATGCTCTCAATGCCTCATCTCCTTCTCCTAGTCCCTCATGGATCATAGATTCAAGTGTCTCCAATCACATGACTAGTATATCTAGTCTTTTCTCCTCTTGTAGAGTGTGTTGGTAGAGACAAGGTCCATATTGCTAATGGTTCCTTGTCTCTTTTTGTTGGTACTGGTTGTATTCTTGTTTCACAATCTTTATCCCTCTCGTTTGTTTTTTCATGTTCCTAATTTCAAGTTTAATCTGGTATTTGTGAGCCATGGTGTTACTTTCTTTCTTTCCTATTGTGTATTTCAAGACTTGGTGATTAAGTGGATGATTGGTAGAGTCCGTGAGGAGCAGGTGTTATACCTAATGAACGAGGGCTCTCATGTTGTATCACAAGTTCAGCAGGCGTCTACATCCACCAATGCTTCTTCGACTATGTCCCAACTTCTGCAATGGCATTACCAATATTTCCATCCTTCCTTTTTTCATTGCAAAGACTATTTCTTGCTTTATGTCATTCTGTTACTATTTCTAGTTTTCATAGTAAGTTTGCAAAACATTGTCATTCGTTATATACTTTGAGTACTAGGAGTACATCTCCCTTTTTTCTTGTGCATTCAAATGTTTGGGGTCTGGCCCCAATTACATCTTTGTTTGGTTCTGATACTTTGTTACTTTTGTAAACGATTTTACTCGCACTACTTGGGTATATTTGTTGCATGCCAAACATGAAGTTTTCTCTTTGTTTTAGTTGTTTCATCAAATGATTGATATTTAGTTTGATTCTAAGATTCAAATTCGAATTCTAACAATGGGGGTGAATATATATTTACTGTTTTTCTTCTTATTTCTCACAACATGGTATCCTTCATCAATCTCTTATCTAGTACTCTTGAACATAATGGGGTCTCTTAAAGGAAAAATCACCATCTGTTAGAGATCACCCATGCCTTCTTGTTTACCATGCATGTCCCTAAAGTTTTATGGGTAGATGCTCCTCAAATAACAGGATACCTTATGAACCTATGCCGTCTCAGGTCCTTGGATTCCAGTCTCCTCTCTCTCTCTCTCTCTTTGTAATACCCCGCATTATACTAAAAGGGTAAAAATATAATTTAACACACTTAAGGGGAAATTTTTCACTTCACATGTTTATACAGACCTTAGAGTGGTTTAGGAACACATTGAACCAAGTTAGAAGCCTAAGACTCAAGTTAGGTCTTGGACTTGTCAGGCTTGAGAGTTATCCTGATTGCGTATTTGAGGTAACTTCACAGAACCACCAACACCAATCCCAAGTGAATTAGAGTACAAATAATATACCAAAGATCTATGAGTCTACTTTCTAACCCATTAAATAAAGTGTGATTACGAATCTCCTAGAAGAAGTTATGGCAATTCTCCTACAAGGAGTCAGTACTGACAGGCCCACAGATTTAGGGTGACTTCCTGGGACCACTGATACGAATCCCGAATGAATTAGAGGATGAGATATACCTTGCTGGAAAGGTCTTGAAGTCTAGTTTCCAACACAATAAACGACGATCAATTCTGAGTTTTCTATAGAGAGTTATAGGCATTTTAGTGCAAGGGGGTAAAAGCTAAGAAAAACATTGTTCATTTGGATCGATCCAGGATCAATCTGGGATCGAACCAAGAACTTTTTGGTCTGAGAAAACTGCAAAAAAACATGTTGGATCAATCTAGGATCAATCTAAATGCCCAAAATTATGATTTTTTGAGAAAAATACGATTTGTTTCAATGTTAAGAGTGTGGGACCCATCCAACTCAACCCCAAGCACTATAAATACTATAAAGGAACTCTAATACCCTGATTTTACACCAAAAGAAGGTAGAGAAAAAGGAAGAGAAGGAAAAACAAGTTTACGGCTAGGGTTTGAAGGATTTTGGGGATTTTTGGAAGAACGAAGCTAGGAACAAGGTTATGATTCAACAAAAATGTAAGAAACTATGCAATCTATCATTTTTACTTAGGTTCTTAGTTATTTGATGATATTTATTTCATTTTCAAGAATTTTTACAAGTTTTACACAAGTTTTGAATGAGTTTCTAAGTGAATATGACAAGAACTATTGAAGAACTTCTTAAACATATAAAGATTGAATTTTTACAAAGAAAATAAATTTTTTTCCATAAGTATAATAATGATTTTGAAATCTTATAAAGTATAGACTAACATATAGATCAAGGCATGTGAAAATTTGTCTTGCATAAGATAGTTTTTAAGAAAATATTATTAGTATTGAAAGTATTAATAAAGTTTTATTGTTATAAGGTCATAGATATTGAAAAAAAAACCATTATATTGATATGAGAATAGTGATAGAGATTATTGTTAATATATTGTATGGACTGTTATAGAATTTCTATAAAAATTCCATAGAAAGTATTTAGGATGGTTAAGCAAATCCTTGTTTTGAAAGTAATATGGTATTGTTACATGCTAGATAAATTTATTGTTATATGTAAGAGTGTAAGTATATGTTGAATGATTAAATTATTATTGTTATGATCTCTGCAATATAAATTGTTAAAGTTCTGAACTCTGTTATATAAATTTGTGAAAGATATGATTATTGAAAAACTACATATTATGTTTGATTTCTATGCCAATCCTTCATCATCCAAGGGTTATTGCGATGATGCTCATTGCACCTAGCTTATGGTGTAAGTGACCCTTTTGTCGGGGTGATGTTATTGGGCTAACCCTTCGCCGGGGGTTAATGAGGCTTGAATAGATCCTTTTGCCAGGGGTTAATAAGCTGAAATGTCATCGTATTGTAATGCATTGTCTTTGACATGAGACTACTGAAATGTTATATGTCAATGTCCAAATGCTAAGTGAAAGAATGAAATAATGAAAGGAAAGTGAAAACTTAAGGAAATGCTGAAATCTGAAATATGGAAGGAAAGAAAGTATGAATGATACATGTTAAGAAAAGTGATAAGAAAAGGAATGAAAGTAAAATGAAAGAACAAAGAGAAAATAATTATATAAGTAGTATGAGAAATTAGTATTGTAACCGCTATTTTATTGTCTCTTATTGTCTCATCTACTTTTACTTCGTTGTACTGTTTTTATCACATCGTGCAAGTCTTGACCATATTTCTGTATAACATTGCATCTTTTCTACAGGGTTTTCCAAACTCAGTCAATACTACACAGGAAATGAAGAGGAAGAAGAGGTACAATAAGAATAAAGATAATGCTTAGAGGATTGTGCACCTTAGTGGTTGAAATTGATAGATGATTGGTTACCGTTTCAGATTTTATTTTAGACATTGTTATTTATTCAAGAGATGTAATAGTTAGTTGATTTTAGTTTCAATACTTTAGTATGAGGTTGTTATGTCTTTTAGCATGGTTTGAATGGGTGGTTACAGGATTTATATTTCAAATTCATTATAGATGTTATATGAATATAGTTGAGGTATTAGCTTACTATTCCGTTGCGATTGATTGAATGAGATGAATGGATTGAACCTATGGTAATGCACATAAGTGCATAAAGAAAATTTATGATCAAAAAATGATAAAGGTGTGTGAATGATAAGGATAAGAAAAAAAATTTACATGCAATTATAATACCTCAATATATGAATGAATGATGTCGTGTTTTGAAATTCGTGTCCTTTGGATACGGGTTTCGAGTAACCACAAATTAAACAAAAACAACTAAAAATTTTCTTTAAGCATAAGAGAAAATACAAGTTTCCCAAATAGTTTATGCCCTTGAGACTACAACTAACTAGAGGAACTCCTCTAGGATATACAAAAAATCCTACATTAGCTTAAAACATAAAGACTTATGCCTACATGGCCTTTACACAGTCATCACATAAAAAAATTTAGGCAACTAAATCAACCATCCTATCATCAGTTTGCATGCCATCACATGCATCTTTACAATTTTACAAAAAAATCTCTCCCATCCCTGATAATTAAGGTCAACTGCATCTTCTTCTTCCTCTTCATCTTCCCCAATCTAGAACCACCATATTCATCATCCTCTTCCTCTTCATCTTCTTCCTCTTCTTCTTGAGGCACCTCTTCCTCATCATCCTCATCACCTCCATGCTTAAACTTCTCATCATCTGAGCGGGGAGGGTCCACTTGAAACTGAAAGCTTGGCATGTCAAAGTGGTCCTCTACCTAAGGAGCCTCATCCTGATCCGAGCAACTAATATAACCCAACTGAAGTTGCTTGTTTGGATGATCTTCATTATAGCAGGCGGCTAGCAGCTTTTGATTGGCGAGGATTTATATTTGGTTCTTCAGAAAATTTGAGACTTTGCTCATCAAGCCATGCAACAATCCCATCATCATCAACTTAACAGTTGCGAAGGTGACCTTATGGGGAGTAGGACGAAAAGTAAGGCTAGTGGAGGTCTCGCCAGCCTTGGCCATCAAGCCCATCCAAGATAGTGCTCCATATCCGACCATGGGAACCCCACGTCCTTCTTTTGCAGCAACCTTGAAGGTGACTTTCTCGATGGTTAGCAACCGAGTAATGAGAATTGGGAATGACAAGATTCCAGTCAGAGGCTTCGTAGCTGCGGCCTTTAGGATGACATGGTAGATAATGGAGGTGAGGTAGATCCTCTTGAGATCGAGGATTCCATCAATGAGATAGGTTGCATCATCAATCAACTCACTGTGGTGAGTGTTATGGAGAAGATTGTATGTGAAGACACAATGAAAAAACTTCACAATAGGGAAAAATGCTACAATAGCCCGGACTAGTTTGCATCTCTAAACCTGTTCTACCTTTTATGCCATCATGAGTTTATTGTGTTAGGTATATGTATTGTTAATCTCATGTCAAAACAATTGTATTGTAAAGTAAGTGTCAAGTCCAAGATAATGCTCCAAGCTCGGAAGAAAGAAGGCAAAGATGGACTAAAGACCTACAAGATCAGGACAAGTACAAAGATGAAGATCAAAATCAAGATTCAGGTTGAAGACTCAATACAAAAAGCCTAAAGCTGAAGAATGACAAAAAGAAGGCTTAAAGATGCTCATGACATGCACTAATTTCATAAAATCTCCACACCTAGCACTATGCACTAAAATCACTAAAAATAAACATAAGATTAAGTGTGAGGTGATAAAAGGGGCCAAAATGCATTTGTAGCTATTCCCAAATGTTAAAGGAAAAATACCCAAAACCAAAAAGATGGGACAGGAGAAAGTGCAGAAAATAGCAGACCTTGATCAATCACCAGATTTGTGATAAATCACGGCTAATCGATCACAGATTTCGTGATAAATCACAAGTCAATTTTCAGGAAAAAATTAAATTTCCCAGAGTTGTGATCTTAAGGCCTGATCAATCATAAAAAAAGTGTGATCGATCACAGCCGTGGGTTTCACAAAAATCTATTTTTATTTTTGAGATTCCAATCCGAATTTTCTCAGGACTTGTTTGTTTGAAAGAACTCTAATCCTATGGACCAAGATTAGTCTTAGCTCTATAAAAGGGTGATAATACCCTAGTTTTAAAAGAAGAGAAGAGTGAGCGATGAACAAAAAAAAAAAAGAGAAAAGAATCTTGTTTGAGAAAATGGCTAGTCTGAAAGCCGGAAAGTCTATGTGTGTACTGCGTATCTGAGCTTGTGCTATAGATAATACTTGAGTGATTTATATTTTTGAGCATATTACATCACATATCAAAAGAAGAGAAGTTTGTTGACTATCCATTGCAAGAAAACTAGTGATTTACAAGGCCCCAAAGCTTATTCTCTGTTGCATTGCAAACTGTGGAAGAAAAGGTAAATCAGCTTACTAGAAGGAGCATTAACACTCGGTACACATTGAGATTTCAACCTGCATGAGGTAAACATGCACTTATTCATTAATTCATTATTTGAATCCCTCTTATCGGAGACACCAGAAGGAGTGTTACACTATTCGGAGACATAGAGTGTAGCCTTAGCTTGCATAGCAAGTAGAAAGGGTTTTGTGTGAATTTTTCCTAGATTTTCTGTATTTTAATCTGAATAAAATTATGGGAAGCTCTGGATTGAGCTTTAGGAGTGGACATAGGCCTTAGTGGCAAACCACTACAAACTTTTGTGTTGTTGTTGTATACATTTGTTCCATTCTGTGTTCATGTGATTGATGTAATTATGTTTATTATATGCATTACTAATTAAGAGCAAATTGACAAAATTGATACTAGAGACTTGAATCAATATAGTACCAAATTAATTAACAAGGATTATAAGATAAACCATAGCAAATTAAGTTAATTAAAAAGAACAAGACAAATCCTATCCACCCACCCTCTAGGATAGAATTTCAGGTATGATTAAGGTTAATTTACTAAGTAACATACAAGTTATGATATAATGAAAAAGTGAAAAAAAAATTTATAGTGAATGATTTATGGACTTGGTCTAGTAACGGCTTGGTTTTATGCATAAATAAGGTTATGAAATTTGGGGTCGTTACAGTTGGTATCAAAGCCTAGGTTTATAAATTCTATAGGCTATATGAATTGATAGGTGATATGTGTTATAAAGAGCTTAGTGCTTATTATTTGATAAATCAGCAGAATGTTTTAGGATTAATTAGGGATATATGTTTTGATGTTTGTAGGGTTTAGGAAGTCATGTAGCTCATCTTGATGTGAACATTATGATATAAGAATTGTAGGTTAGTGTGTATTTAATGATAGGTAGAGTTGTTACTATAGCTAACACTTGAGCCCACAATGTGACACTAGTCACTTATACTCATAGGGATACCATGTTGATAACCTTTATAGGTATAACTTGTGTGGATAAGATAACAGTGAAAGGTTGGTGTTGAACCCAAGATGAGCATGCTTATAAGCATGTTTGTATAATTTACATGAATAGGATTAGGAAGGAGTTAAAGTTATTTTTAAAGATTTGGACACACCGAATTCAAGGACAAATTCTTTTATAAGGATGGGAGAATGGAACACCCCGCATTTGCACCTAAGGGGAAATTTGTAATTTTGCCTCATAAGGGTAAAATTATCATTTTATATTTTTGTAAGATCCAAGTTGGGCCTCGAACTTGTCAAGTTCGAAAGTTATCCTAATTTTGTAATTAGAGTAACTTTATAAACCCACTGAATCAATCTTGAGAGAATTGGAAATCGTGCCATACCTTCTTGGAAAGATCTAGGAGTCTAATTTCCAACCAAATAAACTATGTATGAATAGGTGTTTTCTATATGAAGTTATGACTGTTGTCCCATAAAAGGGTCTGTATTGTCAAGATCACTAATTTGCGATAAATTTGGAGATTCACCAATAAAACTATAGGACAAGTTAAAGTGCAAGCCATATACACATAAAAATCTCTTAAAGTCTAGTTTCCAACCTAATAAATAGATATTGAAGTGGAGTTTTCTATAAAACATTATAGCCATTTTACTACAGGTTATTTGTGTAGGGACCCACAAGGGCTCGCAATGGAGGAGCTTGAGCACTTGGCATGGCACAAAATTCACTTTTAGGCCATGCCAATATGTGAGTTTTGTCCTAGTTTTGTGGGGGAACCCTAGGGAATGACCCCAAACCCTATTTTTACCCCATTTAGGGTTTGTCTATCACAAGAAGAGGGGAAATTAGAGAGAGGGGGAAACTTTAAAAGTTTTGGAGAAAAGTTGAGAATTCTCCTTCTCCAAGAGCAAGGTGAGTCTCTAAAACCTAGATCTAGGGTTTCTCATTGTCTTATTTATAATTTCTTGCTAGTTTATGGATTCTAACAATAAATCAATGGTTTAATCTTAGGAAAATAAGGATATTCAATAGGGAAAGGAAGTCCTACTTGAGGATCTTCTTTGTAAGAAGCTTATGATAAATAGTTACACAAAGTTTACTCTTTTTTTTTCTCTTAGAAGTCTTGTGATGGTGAAACCTTGAGTCTATGAATGTTTTCTCATATGTTTGTAAAGCCCTTTGGTAGGACCTTAGAAACCTGAACTCTTGAGGTGATTTGTGATGAGATCATACCATATTATGCTAGGATTTTAGAAATCCCTAATTTAATTTGTAAAGAAAAGTAGTTTTACATTATATGAATATGTTCTTTTAGATATTAGATGCCATGAGTTTTGAAAGGATGCAAGTTAAGAATCTATAAATCTATAGTCTCCATGATAGTTGTTTATATATGAAATGCTTGGTTTTCCACGAAAAGCATGAATACTTGAATTGGAGTTGAGCATTTCCTAACATATTATTGTCAGAATGAAGAAATTGATTTGACTACATGTGTAGAAATTGATTATGATGCATGTTGACTCCTACTAGAATGAAAATAATTAATGATAACATATAAATTGCTTAGAGATTGTTATGGAGTGATTCAAATGAGTTATGACTTGGGATTATGGATGATTAGAAAGCAAGTGTACTTTATTATTATCACTTATGTTAGGTGAATTAATTTTATGATTTTTGAAGTATAATTATATACAAAATTTCATGATTTCCTATTGAATAAGATAGAAAATAATTTGTTGAGGTTTCATATGTCTCTAATCACACTAGCAAGTGTATGGTTTAAAGATGGATGTAAGTTGCTTAGTGATTGTTATGTAAATGCTCTAATGGACTATGTTTAGGGATAATTAATGATTTGAAAGTATGTGTAGTGAAATTATTATTAAAATTCTTATTCATGTTAGGTATGCTAATTGTATAATTTTGGAGGCATGATAACATGCGGATTTCAAAGATTTCTCATTGAATAAGTTAAAGAATGATTGTTTAATATTGCATATGTATAGTTAATTGTGTTATCTAGTATATTGGATAAAGATGGATGTCTTATTATAAAATTGAGTGAATTGTGCTTAGTAATGGAATATTTCTTTATTACCATGTTAGTGAATAAGGAATTTACTAATATATATCTCTTGGATTAATGATAATGATCACATCACATGATGGTAAGTTAAGATGATCAAGAATAAGTGATGAATGAAATAAACAACAAACATGAATTATGGAAGAACGTAAAAATGCACAATAATGATTAGTGTAATAACAAAGAAGTGAATCCTATTTTTGAGAATTAATCAACGACAAGTTGTCCTACCATTGGGGAGATAGTTTAATGTGCTAATCCTATCATTGGGAGTTAATCAATAACAAGTGGTCCTGCCATTGGGGATATACTACAATGTGCTAATCCTATCGTTGGGAGTCAAGCAACTACATGTGATCTTGCCATTTGGGATATAAT
>JAOXJP010133530.1:0-13539 GCA_025762735.1 Platanus orientalis | reverse complement strand
ATACAGTTACTATTGGGAAAGTGCTTCAAATAAGTTCTTAAAGATTTTAAAAAGAAGTTATTTTTGTTTTAGAAAATGTTTTAGTTTTAGTTTTTTTTCTAAATTAAAGTATCATTGAATTAGAAGGATGGATTTTGGATCTTACAAAGTTGCCTCTTAGACTAAATTGTGAGCCACACTACTGGCTTCTCTATATATACGACGAAAGACAATGAAGTCACAGAGCTAAACTCTTTACAAGAGATACAGTTTTCTAATTCTCCAAAGAAAGGATCATTTAGGTATTTAATGATTTTTTTGGGTAATGATGTATTCAATGATTGTTGTGGCACCACTCTCCGCTTTTTATGCTCCACTTATGGCTATCAATTGGGCTGGGCTGACCTAAGCCTAACTTGGCCGACCTGGATAATGTTCGGGCTGAACAAGTTGAGTTTTGGGCTGGGATGGGTTTGGACCCAAGCATTAGACCCAAAGTGATTTTTGAGATGGACTCGGATCCAAGCCTTTCAGCCAGAAGTCAGCCTGACCCAAAGTTTGTATCTAATAAGGGGCCCAAAGCTCAGCCCAAAACTAAGTGTCATCTTAATACATGAGTAAACCCAATTTTCTTAATTTGAGTGACATTGGCCCCAAACCATCTTGATGTATAAATTTAATTTTTAAAGTCCATAGCCCTCAACTAAATCTAATTTTTTTTATGGGGTTGTTAACTTCAGGCTACCTCGAAGCCTTATTTATTAATTTGGGCACGGCTTGGGCAAAAGGTATCGGGCTGACTTTAGGTTTGGGTTGAGCTCGGGCCCATACATTTTATTTTGGGCTGGGTTCAAGTTGGCCTTAGCTGAGCCCAGTCCAGCCCGATTGACACTCCAAGCTCCAATGTTTCTTGGCAATGTCAGTCCACATAACATAGCTTGCCTTTTTAGCAATTTCAAGTTTATCAAACATATCTTGTTCTAGCTTTGAGGCTATAGTTGACCCTTTATTCTTTGCAAGCGCACCCATTCCTATTTTATTACCACCCTTTGAGTAAGTATCATTTACATCACTACTAGGAGTTTCCCATTGTCGGGCTCTTTGTAGATCCTCCAATTCTATCATAATCCTACATGGCAAAGAAATCATTAAAAATAAAATCATTTTTTGGTTTCCAAATGTTTCAACAGAATAATTGTGCCCATAAAATTCGTGTGCAAAGCGTGCATACGGACCAAGGGGTGGACACATCAGCACCAAAAAGTGATTTACACTTTTTTTGGGGGGGTGCTTATCACTTTTTGACACTGATGTGTCCGTACCATGGTCCATGTGCATGCATTGCACATGGATTTTGTGTGCACAAAATCTGGACCGGAATAATGCTATGCTTTGTATGGTCTTTTTTGCCTCATTTTTATCTTGAAATATTCCAAATAACCATCCTTTTAACCATTGTAATTTTTTTTTATTGAACTCGTGAGTTCAATAAACACATATAAATTCAATTTACTTGAAATGGGTGTATGTGACTAGTGAGATTTCAATGTGACAATGCCCAAAAGTCTCTTTATATATTAGACACTTCAGAGATGATGAGCGTTGGGCAAAGAAAACTCTAGGAAGAAAAGGCCGGTGCATGTGGAGAATTCCATAAACTTGAAAGAAGCTCTACGAGGATCAATGGTCTAACACAGGGAGACAGGTTCAGAATGTCTAAAAGATATACATTTTGGATACATGGATTAAACAACTGTGCTTAGTGGTATTTCCAAAGTCTTTGTACTTAGAAAATTTGTGATCATGAGCTACATCTCAAAAAAAATTGGTTAATAATAATAATTATGGACGAAAATATTTGAGAGGTTTCATTTATCTTTATCGGATTGTATAAATCTAAAGAAATACAGGAGTTGTGTCTAAGCTTGATTGTATCTCAAAATGAGCTTGATCATATACTTCGCATAATATCATGGGAGGGCCCGTTTCTTGTCTCAACTGGTAAATTTTATTTTGATAAACTATTGAATTAAAGAAATTAACATTTATCTTACATCAAAGACATGTTATTTTTAGGGAAAGGATCTGCTACACCCAAATTTATTGGTGGCCCTCCCCCGCCCCCCTTGTGCCCACACCATAGGCTGACAGGTGATGATGGTTTTTTAAACTAGGCGCCTCTTTTAAATAAGGAGCAAATGTTCACTTGAACTCTTTTTTTTATGGGTTTAACCCTATGAACCCCATTTTTATGGGTACCTATTTTTCCATTTAAAAATGCTTTTACCATTTCAACCCTATACACCTCACCTTTTGTGTGTGGACATTGGGAGATAGACAAATTGGGTGTAGTATAGGGGTGGCAATATTTGACATGACCTGTGAACCTGACACGAAATAAGTAGGTTAGAGTTTACTGTAAACTCGTTATGGGTCAAATGGGTTGACCCACTTTGACATGATTAGTAAATGGGTCAGGTCCGGGTTGAATCAAATAGTCATATACCCTTAACTTGATATGACATGAATCTGACGCACCATTACGAATTACCACATAATCTGCGAACTTGACATGAACCCAACATGAAATAAGTGAGTTAAGGTTGACTGTAAATGTGTTGTGGGTCAAAGTAGGTTGACCCGCTTTGACACGATTAATAAATAGATCAGGTTTGGGTTGGTCCATATAGTTGTATATCCTTATCTTGACATGACACAAACCCGACCCGTCAACACGAATTGCCACCCCTAGTGTAGTAGATCCCTTACCTATTTTTATGTTGAAGATAATGAAATGTGCTTTGTGTGTGCTAGAGCTGTCAACTATACGATTAGATTATCATCCGTATTCGATTTGCTAATATTTGATTTGGACGCATCATTATCCGATTTGATTATTCAACTAAATATTCATATCCGATGAAATTAATATCTAATTAATTTTTATATTATAATATTGTAGGACTTGTTATGTAGAATATAACATATGAATATAATAATCTTAATCCATTTCTCATCTCTCATTCCCGATTTGAATGAAAGAAAGCTCATTCCCCATTCACCCATTGATCTATCAATCATCTTTTATCTCCATAATTCTTACGTCTTTATTGTTCTTGTAAACATACTCAAAATATTTGATTTCGATCTGATATTCAATTAAATAAACAAATACAAATATAGATATGCCTATATTCAATTGGTATATAACCTTTGACAGTCCTAGTGTGCATATTGGGCGAAGGGTTGGATAAAATCTGGCCTCTCTAAGCTGCTGAAGTTTAAGAAATTCAAAGTTGATTATCCGATTCTTCTCAAACTAACCAATGAATGGCCCTTTACACAGCCCGGCAAAGCTGGCTGAACCTTTGTGCATTGTAAAGCTTCGAATTTCAACACTGGCTCCCCTTTTCAAATAGAGAGGTGCGAGGTAAAATACCGTTTGCTAATACCACAACAGAATTCCGGGGGAGATAAATTCTTAACCAACTTCCTTTTTTAAAATAATGAATATCTTGTTTAAATTTTGTTACACCTATGACTTTTTATGTCATTTAATTAAATATATAAGCTTTACTTAAGGGAATGGAATTGTTAACTCCATATGAGGGCATGTCAACCACTCAAGTGGTAAATCACAGCTCCATATCCTATTTTCTTTAGTTTTTTCTGTTTAAAAAATCCTAAATTTCAACAGGCAAAACAAAAACGAACCAAAAACGTGGCCAGTCCAGAGCATTCTCTACCTGATAGATGGTCTAAAACAGCCAGAACATCCCTCCGGTGGCTGAAGGGGACCTAACACAGTAATCTAGGTGACATAAACATTTCCCCATTTTTTGAGCCTGGGCCGCCCTAGCCTACCTGGTTATGGGCTTATGGCAAGGCCTGAACCCAGCGCATAGAATTAGCAAGCCAGGCCTGGGCTAGTATTGATGTTTATATTTAGGAAGAAAATGTTCTGTGATGACAAAGTTGTCCGTAGTGTTTATGGTGAATTATAAGCTGACACATTGTATTTGGGGTTCAAAAAAGTGTTCAGGTGTTAAAAAAAAAGACACCAAATTAAAAAAAAAAAAAACATCATGTGTCAATCAATGGCATGCCTACATAGGCCTGTGTCAACACTGACAATCATTCTCCTTACATTTATTAGGCAAGGCGGGGATCTGCTTCACAAAGAACCCAGTCATAAGTAACAAGGTATTTTCACTATTCACTCTTCAGTCCTAGCTGAGGCGGAGGTTTTTGAAGAGATTGTTCAGATGAGCAAAACATGAAGAAGCTTGGCTACAACATCCACTGTTAGAAAAATTAATTAAATAAATAACAAGTGCGGCAGCATGGTTGCTTCAATGCAGATCGAATGAAGGTCCCCAAATGCATTTACACTTGACAAAGCCGAAATTCCAAAATGGACCCGACTCAACGAGGGTGCGTGCTCTCACGTGAGGTATCAGTTCATCCTGTAATTTTCTAGCGCAACCATCAGAATTCCAGTTCTACAATTTTGGTGTTGTACCATTAATACAAATCTACACATCTTTATCTATACAAAATAATGACTTGGAACTACGCCTTGATGGTGGCGTGACCATCAGAATTCCATTGTTTCGCTGTTGTACCACCAAAACACTCTCCCTCCTTGGGGGGAAAAATGGTAGCATGACGATGTCCCCGCATATTTGCAAAATACATTTTCCCCAAGTGCCCGTTATTAGCCAAGGAAAAAGGAAGCAGTAGCATCCTGAGATTCTGGTCTTTGGGCTGATTCCGCAATCTTCAAAGCAATGGTGGCCTTGTATGTTTCTAAATCGGCATTCTCCATGAGAATCTGGGCTCTTCTGCGCTTGAATGTAGCCACCTCCAATGATCTTTTTGCAGAGGCTTTAGCTTCTTCGACTCGATGCATGGCTGCCATGGCATCATGTTCCGTTGCCATGCCTATACATCCATCATTGCAAACGAGTTGTGGGTTGTCAGAGATAACACAATAAATGAAATAAGTTACAAGGTTTTACAAAGACAGAGACCATCCCAGGTTCAATTGACTCATAACCAAGTCCAAAATCTTGCTAAAACAGTAGATATTGACCATTAAAATCTGAGTAGCTTGACGTTTCAATGTACAATAAGCTTTAACCAACAAAAAGCTAAATTACGAGAGGCATAAAACAGGGAAAGATTTTTTGCTTTTGGATCCAGATGAACTTGAACTACAGCTTATAAGCAGGATACACCCAGGAAAAGAAGAGGAAGAGAGGGCAGGGAACAAGCAGGGCAGGATAGCTAGCTGGGGATTTCTTTTTCTTCCAAAATCTCTATAATAAACGCACAGAATAGTTTCTGAGAAGACTAAATCCATATATATATATGCATGCATGATTGAGGTACATAATGAGAATTGATTTGAGCTTACTTGCATAAAAGAAAACATACCTTCCAAAACTCCAGGTTGTTTTCCTCTTCCATACTGGCGCCTCTTCCGCTTGAACGACCTTTTCTTTCGCAGGAAAGGTTTTTGGACCAGTTGAGCTCTCATTGGGGGATGATCCTGTTTTCAAGCATCCAATTCCCCATTATGAGAAATGTAGATTTAATAGCATCCATAAATCTAAATTGATAATGTAACCATGCATGAAAAATCTGACCAGCATCTGGTGTCTCACCAGAAATACAATACTCCCAACACAAGAACAAAATAAAACTGCAAATGGCTTTTGACACATCCAAGTTCATTTTCGGCCCTTCTAAGAATCTATTAATCTCTCTCAGGTACTTCATACATTATTTACCAAAAAAAAGGTACTTCATGCCTCATTTGTGTATATTCTCGAGCTCTTGCAAAAATATTTGACTACATGTGCACCCCCCCCCCTTTTTTCTCTCTCTCTTTTATTTAAATATAAATGCATTCAATTAAAAAGGAAAATGAGGGTGGAACCAGCCCATGAACATCCTCCAATGGCACATCAGGAAGGAAATCCGGTATGTCAAACCAGATAGTTATTCTAAGAATGGCTGGATGCCTCATATCTCATGAAATTATCAGCTACATAAGTTTACTAGCTACAGGTTAAATGTGCTATCAATGCTGCTGAAATTTGTACCAATGTCTAAGTGGGACTTGCATCCAAGATTACATTCTGCATCTAAAGAAGATCAGACATGTGGTTTTCACTCTTTATATATATCCATTAGCGGGAGCATATGCAGTCAAGAGAAAGAAATTGAGGCCAAACAATTCAATAAAAAAGATAGAAAAGATGATTTGAATTTACATGTATCACGTATGGTGATGGATAGGGTTGCGACCCTGGTTTCTCCCTTCTAAGAGAGAGTCATGGACTCCCTCTCTTAATTCCCTCCTCCTCTCTTCTTCTCCACGTGAAGGCAAGTCTTCTTTCTCCCTTCTAAGAGGGAGAGTCATGGATAGTTAAGTTTTTTTGTTTTTTTTGTTTTTAATTATTTATTATTTATTGTGAGTTATAATCCCATCACATACTTTTAACCAAAGTAATCTAAGGTCAAAACTTGCCTTTGGCTTGATTTTAGAGTCATTAGAGAGGTTATTCGGTTACATAATCCAAGGTCAAAACTCACCTTTTGGCTTGATTTGGTGTCATTAGAAAGGTTATTCAATTACCTTTCTAACTAAGACCAAGATTCGCAAATCCGATGTCATTTGCAAAAGTTAAGACTAAAATACTAATAAGGTATCAATAAGTGATCAAAATAGAGTTAGGAAGTCTTAGAGTAAACATGTGGGTCCTACAAAGGGATAGTTGACAGTTCCTAGTAAATGGTGGTTTTTGGTAATCTTAGTTTTTAGAAACTCAATGTTTAATCAGGTTTGGTCTTAGGAAAGTGTAGATTTTAGTAGTTTTTTTAGCAAGTCATAGGCCCCAAGTTTGGCACTTTCTAGTTTAGTTTCTTGATATTTTTTCTAGTGTTTGTGAACACTATATACAGGACTGCACATTTTTGTATTGTTGGGAGATATTGATTGAATGAATTAAATTTTGTTTGTTGAAGGTTTTGCATCTTGGCCTTGGGCCTCTATCCCCTCCTATCATTCTTCTCTTAGGGTAGTAGCTGTTAGGCTCCCCTTATCCTCTTTCTTTTTATCTTCTGCCATTATTCTTCTTCATCATCTTTCCTTATTCTTGTTCTTATAACTTCATTATCATCAAGACATCATCAACATTAAGCAAACAAGTTACTGAAATCGATTTATCAAAAAAAAAAAAAGAAGCAAGTTGCTGAAATCTACAGATCAAAGAATCCCTACTTGTTTTATATTTTCTCCCTCAAGAAACACTGCTGACTGGTAAATCTAATTTTTTAAAAACTTTTATTTGTCAGAATAAATTGAAATTTGGTATAAAGATCACTTATAGACCCATCTAATTGCCTGTAAAATTTTATCGTTTTCTGATGCGTCAAGAGGGTTATTTTGGTAATATCGGGATTCTGTCAAAAAATTCCAAAATTGCCCTTCAGGGTTTCTTCTTCCCCTTTCTCCTCCTTTTCTTATCTAAATTCCTCTGAACCCCTTTAATTCAGTTTCTACTTCTATTATTGTATTTTCATTATATTTTGGTAACTTAAAGTGTACTTAAAGTTCAATTTCTTAGGCTGTTTAACTAGTGTTCTTGCATCCTCCACTTTACTTGGTTTATTTGAGAATCTTGGTTATTGTGCTGCATCAATTTTAGTATCAGAGCTTACATCCTACATCAGAAATAAACTCCATATCTGTTTTTGGTGACTTAAAGATGCGTAGCATGTAAGTTCCAACAACAAAAAAATGTTCAGTTATGGGTATTTTATGAAGGTTAAGATTATATGGAGTTACAAGAAAACTGACCAGCTGAGATCAAAAAGATAGTAATGATAAGAGAAGGAAAAAAATACTTAAAAAAATGGGAATAGAGAGTCATAAAAGTTAAAGATTTTGTGTTGATTTGCAGTTCTCCAAAGATTTCAACCCTTATTTAGGTGATTCTTTTGTTTGGCATGAAAGAGTAATCTCCATTCCAAATGGAGAGTAATCCTGCCATTTCCCATCAGCATATGACAACACATAGGGATAAGGGTATTCCATAAAATACAGATTGGATAGATGAAGATGGTACCTTATTCAGGCAACCTTTCTGGCACTGATTTGAGATTGGCAGGGCTTCTATCCACTGAAAATGGAGATGGTTCAAACTTGGCATGGATGGAAACTCCCAGCAGCCATAGCCACAGCCATGGTTCCCCCAAAACCTCAAATACCCAGAAACCCAAAGAAGAAAATTTTGAAGAAAAAAAAAATACACTAATGATGGCAATATTTTTTGTCTTCCTCTCTGTTGATTGCTGAACTGGAATAAAACCCCACCAGTCCATCTTGCGGGCATCACCAAGCTCTTTATCTCTCTGCCTCCAACTATCTCTGCAAATAGAGGAATTAGTCTCTCCTTTGTCACGCCCACGGTCATGATGGCCAGATTCGGTATCATGCAAGGTTGGCCGGTAAAAGTCCCTTTTCTTCTCATTATCATGGACTTCCTCACCATTTCTTGATGATTTTGAAGTATCTCCACGGCTAGGAAAACTTGTACATGGGCTGCTGACCATTGGGATTGATCCCTCTGGAGATTACTGACGACACTTAAAACGGATTGCAGCAAATTAAAATTTCTCCCCTTTGAGAATTGCCGCTCTCAAGGGGCTTCAACATCGTATAGTGGTTGAAGTGATTCAGCAAAAAAAAAAATGGTGGTTGAAGTGTGGAAGGATATGGAGGTGAGAGGGGTTGTGAAACTGAGGAATATCGCAGAACAATTATTTGAGTAATGTAGAGCTCTAAAAGAATCAAATTATTCTTATGCATAAAATCTTCATTGAGGAATAGTAAAGAGGTAAGGTAAATTATGTGAAATTTACTGTATGTGCAAAATTAAGAATCAAAAAATGGAGGAGAGAGAAATAAGATGGATTTAGATTACTTTTTTGGATTTAGATTATTTGCAAGAAGAAATCACGACTTACCTGTAGAATTATCCATTATGTATAGCCTCATTGTGTGTTTAATATACACAACTCTTCGGTTAGTGCCTTTGTGTATAGATTCCTTCTTTTTTGTGGCTCTTTACGAGGTTCCTAATTTTTTAAGTAACTTTTGATTGAAGAAGTAACCGAAACATTGGAGAGAGAGATGGGTCCATGTGCATGGTATCAATTGTCTCGAAATGTCTTATATATCTCCCAACGTATATCCATGTCTAACAGGACTGACACGACATATTCCTATACCGACACAAAACATTAAGTACATTATAAAAATTCATTTTTTGGTCGAAATGATAAAAATTCATTTTGAGCGATTTTTCCCCTTTCACAGTGTACTATTGCCTAATGATGACATTGTGCTGTTATGATAAAAAAATTATATGAAAAATGATAAATTCCAAAGAAGGTAAAAGGAGGAAGAGGAAGAATGAGAAGAGAAAAAAATAAAAAAAGGAAGAGAATCTACTTGTTTCCTTATGTTTATACGGTTAGATTATAATATGTTTGTCAACCAATATGTATGCATTTGTACTTTTAAAGAATATTAAAATACAACTGTACTAAAATAAGCTATCATTCCTAATGAATCTATTTGTTCTCTTGTGCATATGTAGTTAGATTAAATTATGCTTACTAAGTTTCCATGATTCTATACAATATTTCTTTCCAATATTTCTGACATTTTTTATATATGTCTTATTTTGGCCTGACTGACATATCCACCGACACCGACATTTTGAACCTAGTCAGTCCATGTGGGCATCTAAAATAAAAGAAAAGAAAAAACCAATAAAAAACGTAAAGTGGGGTGACTCCCTTTGCTTTAGTGTAATAGAAAGATTTTCAGAGGTCAAAACATACCTTGATTTTGGTGTCACTTGAAAGGTTATTTAGTTATTTTTCCAATGAGACCAAGATTTTGAGATTTTGATGTAATTTTTGGGAAAGGGCTAAAATACTATTAGGGTATCACTTTGTTACGAGATTTAGTTATTTTATAATTTAATTTTAAGGAAGTCTAGTTATAGTAAGATTATAAAAGTTTGGAATGTTAAGTATATATATATATATATATATATACTTAACATTCCAAACTATTATTATTGAATGAATGATGGATAAATAAAAATTGATGAGTTCAAGACCAAGACTGCTTTATTCTTTAGTGTGACTCCAAAATTTTAAAAGTGTGATGCTTTCAACCCTAGGTGTGATTCCTAGGAATCCATTGGTATTTTCTTCTCTTTATTTTATTTATTTTTGACAAATAGATCAGATTTTATTTAAAAGAAAAAAGAATTCACTATGGCAGTGAATAGAATAACAAAACAACAAAAATACAGAGGAAAACAACAAACAAAAAGCATAAGAAGGGAACAAGACTAAAGCGAAACATAGCGGATGGATCCATCCCAAACCGCTAGCCAATTAGACTCATCAAAGCCAGTGAAAATAGAAACCCAATCCCAAATAAGCTCATGGACACGGACAAAAAAGCAATCACAAATCATAGGAGAACTTGTACTAAAAAAATATAGAGGTTCCTTTCCCTCCAAATGACCCAGTAGATAGAGAGATGCCCCCCCCTAAGTCTCCAGTCCACCATTCAAAAATTAAGTCTTTGAACAAGTTTGCAAAACCTAGGTAATATTGCATTAAGAGAAAAAGAAAACCCATATCTCCCATATCTCACTCACTAACTGATAGTGGATAAATAAATGGTCAACAAATTCCTCTTCCCCTAAATACGAAATGCATCTATTAGCCAAATTCCATCATCTGGAATTCAAGTGGTCGAGAGTAAGGATTTTATCCAAAGTTGTAGTCTAGACAAAAATGTTAACTTTAGAAAGAATCCCACAAATCCAAATGCCCTTTAAAAATGGTTAATGTAGGCTATGTGATTCAACCTTCGTAGAACGATTTGGTGGAGAAATGACTTCTTATTGAGCTCCCATAATCTTCTATCTCACTCCCCAGAAATCAACCTACTATACTAGGTGACCCATCAACCTCAACCAATCCTCCCATTCCCAATTATTAAGATTTCTTCTCAACCTAGAGCAACAAGCCCTTCCCCTCAAACGTTCGAAGTTTATTATCAAGAGCAATCAAGAAGATCCTATGACACTCATCCATGAGAGGGGAACTACCACACCAACTATCCACCCAAAAATTTCATCCAACCTCACCTCAAATCCGACGAATCTCTAAACTGGTCCTTTCCTGTCATAATTGATTTCCAAATTTCACAACCATGAGTGCCTATAACCTCATTAGGATCACATACAAAGTTGCATCCATATTTGACCACAACAATGTTTTTCCTCCAAAACTCTCCCTTTCCTCTCCAAACCTCTAAAATCATCTCCCAAGCAATGCTTGGTTGTAAAGTCTAGTCTTCCAAATTCCAAGGTCCCCATCTTTCAAAGGGTAGCATATAGAATTCTAATCAACAAGGTGAAACCTTCTATGTTCTTCTGAATCATTCCATAAAAAATTCCTAAAACAAGCTCCATATGTGCAATTGACACCAGAACCATGAAAAGAGACAAATGGTAGTTAGGAATGCCGGTGAGGGCACTCTTAATCAAAGCAAGGCTTTCACCTTTTAAAAGGAAATGGGTTTTCAAAGTGTCGAACCTTTTAAATATATTTTCCATGACCGGGTCCCAAACCGTCTTAAAGATTTAAACTTAACACCCAAGGGAAGACCAAGGTAGAAGGAAGTCCAAGCTTCAATTTTACACCCCAAGGCAACTGAGCCTTTATATTTTGCTATTTCTTTTTAATGCAATGGATTAAAGCAAAAGATTGGAGCCTTGGTCCTACATCATATACACAAACACATAAACATGTATATCCCATTCTTTGTGTACCCAATACAAACAAACCAAGATATATGAAGTTGCTATCTACGGTTAAGCTTGGGATTACAAGGAGAAACATTCAAATTAAATATAAAATAAAATAAAATAAAACCTTGGCAACGCTACAAAGAAGTTACCCTTTAGATAAGATAAGATAAAATGATAGATTAAGCTTTTGACTAGGGCATGGAGCAAGGTGGGGCCCACGCTTTGCCTTGGTGGGGTCCCCACACATGGAGCGATTTTAGGAAAGTGAGTTTTTTAGTTTTATGTTTTAAAAAACTTGGCTAGCAAGTTTAAGATTTTAAGAAGTTCCAAATTTTAGTAAGTTTTGAATTGTTTAAGGTTGTAAGCCTATTTAAAGGCAACACCCTCCCCATAATTTTACAATTAATGAAATTGATGAATAAAAATTTTTCTTGTTTTCTAACTCTTAACTAGTGTGTTCTTCTTTTCTGAAGTCTAAAATCCAGGAGTGGTTTTCCCTAAAAGTGGATTCCTTGAGTTTATTCAAGCTTAGTGGAGACCAAGATCCCCTGTTTTGGATTTGGAAAAGCTTTGAATCAGGTCTTTATATATTTTTTTTTCTCTTTTCTTGTTTCCGCTAAATTACTTTGGGTCTTATTGATATTCTTGGCTATCATTATACATCAACTTTGGTATCATCTCGATTGTCTTGCATCAATTTTGATATCAGAGTCAGGTTCAAACTAGTCCCTACTTAGTTGGGTTCCTTGGGAGTATTCTTTCAACTAGTTAAATCTGGTTGAAATCCTGACGAATATTAGATGGCCTGATTTATTTGCATAGTCTTATAAACCCTGAAATTTTAGGAAAGGGCCTAAACCTTGAAATTTTGGAAAATGACCTAAACCCTTAAATTTTGGAAGACCCTAAACCCTTAAGTTTTTTAAAGGATCCTAAAGCAAAAGTTGTATGTGAAAGGTAGAGTTGTTGGTTTACTCTTTTTCCTAGTTTTGGGCCAAACCTTGGAACTTTTGGAAACAAGGCCCCTAAAAGTTATGGAGTCCCTGAAAATATGAGATGGTTCTTCTAGTGATTAGTTTGTTTTCCCTTCCGAAAAGACAACTAAAATAGCGATTAGTACTTGGAGTGATCGGAATCTTATTTCTACATCTTTGTTGAAGAGTTCCTACAAGATTTAGAAAATCTAAAATATTATGGATATGTTGGGGACCATGTTGTAGTTATTCAACTACCTGTGAACCCATGCGGATTCGCACGAGCAATATGGTTTATGATGTAACTTTTTAATATATAAGATAAGAATATGATAAACACAACATTAAGAAAAGTTATTTTAGTTCACTTAATAATGAACACAAACTAAAGAATAAAAAACGTTAAAGTAAAATAAACTTGGGTAACTTAAAAAATATTAGTTATTTGATTATTTTTCAAGGTTTACTTCATGAAAAATACGAAAAGGAAAAACATAATGATTTAAGATGAATATGAAGCAATATTTTTTTGAAGATTCGAATCATATAGAAAATGGGTAATTTCCAACTTCATAGGGTTTCTTTTAAGATTCTATGGTAATATATATATATATATATATATATATATATATATATATATATATATATAAGGAAAAAAGGTGAAAAGA
>JAOXJP010133519.1:0-13539 GCA_025762735.1 Platanus orientalis | reverse complement strand
ATGTTAGATACTTGTATGTATAGATTTTTTATAATCTTAGTTAATGATTATTAATTAGTAATTTTGTTGTAATATAAATTTTAAATTTATTTTATTTTATTTTATTTTTTAACTTGATTTATTAGTATTTTATTTCTTGATAAGTATTTTCTTGAAGCCATCACCTTCTTCTGTTATAAGCCATTAATTTTCTTTTTATTATTTTTCTACTTAATTTTTTTTATTCTTTTATTATTTTTTTGTTTATTAGCTAATCGTTTTATTTGTAAATATTGATTCTATATTTTATTTATTTATACTTAATTTTTATTTTTATTTTATTTTATAATTTTCTTGAAGTTATTATGTTTAACCATTTTATGTCATTCAGTTTTTAGAATCTTTTTTATTCATTTTTGTTATTTTTAATTATTTATTTATTTCATGTATTCTACATTTTATTTTACTTTAATGATAAGCAAGTCTCTTAAAGTTATCGTGATCAATCATCCTAATCCATTCTTATTTTTACTTAGATTTTATTTCATTTTTTTATTGTTATTTTTTTTGTCCTAGATATCATTGACATAAATATTGAATCAATTTTTTTTATCTCTTTATTTTATCTCATTTATTTATTTATATTTATTTTTAATTATATTTGTGATGTCATGTTTCATAAATGTTATATTGTCTTTTTTTATTATATATGTGTCATTTTTTATTTAATTTAGCTATGAAGAACTAAGGTTACAGGAATATTTCAAATATTTTTTGTATTTTTTATGTCATTTGAATTTTTATCCTTCACCATAGAATAACCTGATAAATTCTTCATTAGATAATTTATTTTGTATACTCATGTCACATACATACAATAATTAGTAGGGTTACTCACACATGTATGACACATTTTCAAAATTAGATACATTAATGCACTCACTATAAATAAATAAAAATAGACCATAAAGTTGAACTAGTTTAAGTAGGTAATTGCATATGCAGGTAGACCAGGGTGCCTAACACCTTCTCTAGTCCATAACCGAACCACTTACCCAAAAGCCTCTATGTAGACCCGCCAAAATAGAGTCAAATATTTCAAAATAATTTTTTTAATAAAAAATGATTTTATTTTTAAAAATAGATGTTCAGTCACATCTTAAAAATGACTGGTGGCGAGTCATTGTCATCATGGGCTAAGCCCATGATGAGTGGATCACTTTTTTAAGGGGTTCACCCGTCGTGCAAAAATCAAATCCCACACATATACATTGAAATATTCAACATAATTAAATTGAGTCAAAGTCCATTATATTGACATTTGTTTTTCGTTAGAAAAGTGTGCTGATGAGTATGTGTAATGGAGTCATGGACTTGGGTATACAGATCATCATCATGATCAATGCCATTGTCATTTTTGCAACATTACCGTTACAACTTTATTATGTATTCGTCATCATCAACTTTTGGATTTTTTGTTGCAGGAATGCCTCTAAGAGTAATGAGCACCATGATGGGGAGATTGGTTTTACACGTGCTGTGACTAAGCATGATGTGGTGAAGAATAATGAAGATATCGTTCAGCACTTTAAGAGTGAGTCACTGCCACTATCATACCTTCACCTTATAAAATCTTATGGATTGTATATATGTTCGACAAAAAGAGAAAATGCTAAAGTATTTTCCTCCAAATTCTTTTCTCCCTCCTCTCCCTTCCCATTGGCCTTAGGATTTGGTAGGTAGGGTTCTTTTCTTTCATTGGCTCTTTCGTGAAGAATGGATAGGAAATATCAGATCTAACTACTAATTGAAGAATGACCCTATTGATTGTATTAGTTCAAGAGCATGTCAAAATCATTATGGGTAGAAAGTGATTAATTGGCATGTATGTTTCTTTGGAATCTAGATATATAAGGGAACTTTAATTTGGATTACTGAATTTTCATAAATTTATATTCTTCATGTATAAATAGATTTGGTGTATTTGCTAATGGGGGGTAATAAAACAATATCAACATGTCTCTATATAATTCTATGTATGCTTTTCAATGCATTATTATTTTAATCATGGATTGTTGAATGAGAATATATAGGTATCTTTTGAAGTATTTGGCCATCTACTTCTTTATTTTTTCATAGGTGTATCAGAGCATGAGTGATGATCAATATCCGGAATCATGGTAGCTGTTGAAGCTCATGCAGACACCTTGAAGAAGCTTCGAGAGGACCATTTGGGTCAGGCAGCTGAGATTGAACAGAAGGCACATGACACCTTCCAGTAGGGATACATGGTAGATTTTTATTTTTATTTTTTAAAAAAGGGTATAGACAGTGTTTTAAGTTTTTTTTTTTTTTTAAGACAACGTTTATAAAACGCTGTCTATAGTAACTTTAGGCAGCATTTTAAAAATGTTGTATATAGTAACTTTAAGCAACGTTTTAAAACGTTGTCTAAAGGTTTCGACTTTTGACAATGCATCTTGAAATAGTGTTTAAAAAAAGTTGTCTACCCTCTAATCTTTAGGCATTTTACATGGTGTACCTATGCTAAACCTCTCATTTAATAAAAATGGTATGGATGGTTGAGATCCACGACTCGTAAATAGGTACATAAAACCTACTACAAAAATCGGACGGATAAAATACGAATATTTTAATATAAAAAAAATATTGAATATGTCTCTATAAAGAATACATAGCAATCTCTACTGTGTAGGCATGTACTAGTGTACATACATAATCAACTAATCATCACAAGATCTATACATTCATTATTATGGTTTCTTATATATGAACTATGCATGACATTTCACATGCTTTTATTTATACATGACATTCTTCTCATATATTTGAATGGCAACATATATTGCAATATGTGCTTATAATCACATGATAAATATTTTATAGTTCATTCATAATAAATGTACTTAGTGTACATCTCAATGAGCATTTCTATTCATTTTTCTAACATAGACTATACATTATTAATATGAATATGCATATACAAATCATTTCAAGCTAAGCATGCATCATCTTAAACAATTAACAATCATAATAACACATTTGCATAATAAAACATATTAAATTTTACTTCCATATTCAACAATCCATCTTTACTTTAGTACTTATCATTCATCTTCTTACTTGTTACTTATTATAAGTTACATACCATTCATCATGTCATCACTTGTCACTTATTAACTTTCATTGTTCTTGTTTTAATATTTACTTATCACTTTTCATTAGTCATTTAACACTTATCATTGATCTTCATAGCATTGAATTATACCTTAATGGAAGGACTATTATGCATAGTTTAGGGACTTATATTCTTGTAACGATTATGAGTTTTCACTCATTTCCTAACATTTTTTTTACTTACTCATATTAAAAACTTGTATTTTCATTAGTAGCTTATGTATTTTTATTTCCTTCTATGAAATTTTCTTTCTTACATAACTTACAAAATTCTTCTTATTAATGAAGCTTAGATATTTTTATTTCACTGTCTTAATACTTTTCTTCCTTTACATGACTTATAACTTTGCTTTCAGAGCTTATATACTTCTCATTATTTTCTTAATATTCTATTTCCTTGTGGACTTCTCTTTTCTTCTTATCATAATATTTTTTATTTCTCTCAAATGGTGGCCCTTTTCAATTAACCTATACTTTGGCACATTGCCTTATTCTCCAATGGCAATGGTTATTGGTATATTGAATTATAGTCCCAATAGTAAGGATCATCACTTGCACTTTCTTACACTTACATTTTTACTTCACTTGCTTACATTTTCTTTCACTTATACTTGGGTTCACTTTAATATCATTTGGCATATTGTATTGTTCCTTAATGGCAATGGCCATTACTTATACTTTCTTACACTTATTTATATTTTTGCTTCACTTACTTACTTTTCGACTTATTGTATTATCCATAACCATAAAGGCCATTGGCATACTGTATTATCTCAATAGCCATGACCATCGGCATATTGTATTATCTAATAACAAGGACCATCGACATATTATATTATCTCAATAACAAGGACCATTGACATATTATATTATTCCAATAGCAAAGACCATTGGCATATTGTATTATTCCCTAGTAACAAGGGTTGTCACATACATTATTTTTTATGTTTTAACTACATTTATTTATCATTATTTTCTAATCATCATTTTACTCCCCTAGTTGGAATGTTACACCAACTTAACATATATATATTCTTCTTTTTTGTTCTCTCACATTCTTGTTATTTAATATTTTTAAACATTGTTCATCTATAGTCATCGTACTTAATCTTATATTTATATGGTATATTATTCGATCATAATACAAGATGAAATTATGTTCACACAATATAAATATGCTAAGAAGATCAAGATTATGCGTGCAACATGAATAAATCATTTTTTAATCTTATCAATGAGAGGAGTCATATAATCCTATATATATTTTCTCACCTCTTATAACGTATACACACGGATTCTAAGACCCTAACATGAGAATCCATAGAATATCACAAATTGCTATGAATCAACATGTATTTGAAGGAATTCACTCAAGAGATCAATAAGGTTATGCAAGGGGTTCAAGGGCATCTAAGAAATATATAAATAATAAGGAAAAACATTAAGATGCATTTTATCAAATGTGTAGAGTGCAAGAATTAAGAAAATTCATAGAAAATCAATAAGAGAAACACAATCTTCACCATCTCTAAACATATCTTACATGAATCATTCTATAGGGTTTCCTAAGCAATTTATATATGACAACATGGTAGTATCATTATATGAAGATCAACATGCTTTATAGTTATCTTCCAGCATCTTCTTTAACCAACATATTTAAGAGATGTTCATTACCAACTCGAATAATCATACTAGTCATAGCAAAATAAACAAATCATCTATCAATATTATTCATGGAAACTATAGAGTTATAGAATCCTAGATTACAAGCATTCATAATATATTAAAATCATTATTTAAAGGAAATACATATAGGTAGCATGCAAATCCACTTTTCATCATAGTATATATTAGGGATTTCTAAGATCCTAACATAAAATGTCAATATCTCATCACAAATCACCACAATAGTTGGGGTTTCTAAGATCCTAGTAAATGGATTTATAAACATATGAGAAAACATTCATAGACTCAATATTTTACTATTACAAGACTTTTAAGAACCTAAAACAAATAAAAACAGAATAAGTTTTGTATAAATATTTGTCCAAATACTTCTACCTCTTTATCCCAAAAAATCCTCGAGCAAAACCTATTTTTCCTTGTGACTTCCTTTTTTTTCTACAACACACAAGGTATAAACTATTAAATATTATGAAATTTCAAGTAAAACTAAGAGGAAATGTTAAAACTCAAACAAATCTTGAATAAAGGGAAGCTCATCAAACTTACCTTGCCCAATTTGAGGTTTCACTTCCCCTTCTTCTCAAAATAATTTTCTCTATCTTTTTATCTATCATTTTTTGTGTAAATGTGGTCATTATAGTTTGTTATAGTATTTATAGGGTTTTGGGTCGAGTTGGAGGGTCTCACATTCCCCAAAATGAAGTAAAATTGATTTTAGCTAACAAAATGCAATCTAGGTCATTCTAGATCGATCCAGTACATTTTTGTACAATTTTCTGAGACTAGAGAAGTCTTGGTTTGATCCTAGATCGATCCACAAAGTATGGATCAAAATTTTAAATGATAACTCGATTTGGATAGGTTTTCTCAACTTTTACCCCTTTCGCACTAAAATGTTCATAACTCTCCCTAGAAAACTCAGAATTGGTAGTCGTTTGTTGTATTCGAAACTAGACTTAAAGATATTTCCAACAAGATATAAATCACCTCTAATTCACTCTGTATTTATGTTAGTGGGCTCGAAAAATTACCCTAAAATTTGTGGGCCTATCAACATAGACACCTTATGGGAGAATTGTTATAATTTCTTCTAGAAAACACTTATTCACACACGGTTTATTTTGTTAGAAAGTAGACTCCAATATTTTCCAACAAGGTAAGAAATCACCTCAAATTCTCTTAGGATTGGTGTTAGTGGACCCATAAAATTGTCCCAAAATATGAACTCAGGATCACTTTTGAACTTGACAGGTTCGAGGCCCAACTTGTGTCTTACACTTCTAACTTGGTCCAATGGATTCCTAAACTCACTATGTTCTATCTAAAAATGTAAAATAACAATTTTACCCTTTAAGTGAAATGCAAGTTACATTTTTCCATGATATATGGTATCAACTTAAGATGAAACCCCAACAGCCTACTCCAATGGTGAAGTGAGCTATGAAGAGATTAAGCAAAGAGATGATCCTTTAAGTTCGAGTGAAAAACTTAAACTTCTTCAAATTCAGCCATTGGAAAATCAAACAACCATTCAACCATTCAAGCAATGAAGAGAGATGCAAGAAAAATCAATTCTTAAAATTATAGGCTATATCTACGAAGTTCCTTCTTAAATCTACAGTTTTAAAGGTTTACTTTAGAGGATTAAGAACATATCTTGAAGAAAATAGAAGGATCATTGAAGATTAATTACATGATTCCAAATGTGTTGTTGATCTTGCAACATCACAAAACTTGAGTACGAGTTTTCTTGAATCGAGGGAGATTGACGTCGGACATGAAACAATCTACATTCAAGATTTGGGTTTATTTTGATTATTTTAGATTTAATTTTTTATTTGGTTAAAATTCTTAGTTTTGATTTATTTTTGTTAATTTTGGGAGTTTAATTTTTTTTAGTTAATTAGGTTTTATTTAGTTGTTAGGAAAGTGAAAGGTCAATTCTTGTAACTTTTTTAGGCCTTGTTTTGGTAGCTTAAATCTTATCTACATTACATGATTTTGGTATCATTTGAAAGGTTATTGAGTTAATTTCCAAAAAGTACAAAATATTGTGATTTTGATGTGATTTGAGAAAGTTATGACCAAAATAGTAATAGGGTATCAGAATATGACGGGATTGATATTTGTGGTTAGAGTTTTATTTTTATTAGGAGTCTTTTGGGGTTTCTAGTTTGTTTATAAAAGATGGACATAGAGTGCTGTAACAGAATTTAAAAGACTAGAAAATTTATTTTATGAAAATTATTCTTTACTTTGGTGGATTCCTCTAACCCTTCTCTCAGTTCAGTGGTGTTTGAACTAATCTTGTTGCTTTGGTCCTACATCAAGTTCCAAACACCATTTGGTCCAATAAAATGGAGCTTAAAGTTTGAAATGGACAAGCACCCCAATGTTCTTTGTCCTTGGCACCTCCACCACCACAATATAGATAATTTTTAATGACGTGTAGCAGCTAGCTATGGGATTCTTGGATTTTTTTTACCATAAAAAATTTAGGAGAAAAATATGGAAAAGAAGTAAGATGCTTCGTTATCCCAACAAAAAAAGGATAGCGTTTTATTAGTATAGAAATCTATGTGTATGAGTCATTTAGGCTTAGTAGACATGATGTTTTAGTTTTAGTAAGAAATATATATATATTTTTAATTTAGGGATTTTCTTTTTGTGTAGGAGTGTCCAACATATGGGTAGGGTTTAAATATTTTAGGTAATTTTGTTTTCCATATTCTTAGAAATTTAGTTGAGAAAATTTTGGATTAGTTGGTTTCCCTTATTTTAGGATTTATTATCTACCACAATTGTAAGGCTTTAAAAATTCATCTATATGTCTAGTTTAGAGAGATTCATTTTGGGAATAAAAAAATCATAATTTCTAACTCTTCTCTTGGAAAATTTGGTTGATTGAGTATCTCCTAACAAACTTCATCTTTATCTTCTTCTCATTTTCAGTTTGTTTTTCAGGGTTTTAATATTAAGACTACATCACTTGGTATCAGAGCCAAAGGTTGATGGTTATGGTTGATTCGCAAGTATCATATTGATGATGAAAAGAAGTTAAAAATTTGAGGAAACAGATTGAACTTATTGTCAAGAGCATAACATTACTTAAAGCCCCAAATCCAAAAAAAAAAAAAACAAAGACAATGAGGTTTTCGAAAAACCATTTCATACACATGCTTCTTTTAGAGAACCATCTGAAATGGAATATTGGTTAATATTTCAAGAATTAAATGATTTAGGTAAAAAGTCTTCGTCTTTACCTATTAACGATAATCTATATATATAATGATGTTGATGTTCTAAATAGTGTGAAGGAATTAAGTAGAAAGTCTAAGATTTATTCTCTATTGATATACCAGCAAAATTACATCCATTAAATGGAGTGATAGATGCTAATCAGAGAATTTTTATTTTTTTTGCACAACCCAACTTCGGAATGTCAACTCTTTACACCAATTTCTGATTAAATAAATCTTTAATGAGTTGGAAAGACAATTCAATACTCTACAAATGTTATTTCAAAAAGGTTTTGCAAATTCGACTATTTATTGGATGAAAATCGATCATAGAGTTCATAGTTTCTAATATTCCCAATCAATAACACTAACGAATGAGAATGCAATGAATTTGAAGGCGAATTCTTTCTGGCATGGGGAGAATTATAACGTGCAGCAGCTGGTTATGGGATTCTTGGATTATTTTGACCATTGCAAATTTAGGAGAAATATATAAAAGATATGTAGGATGCTTCATTATTTCAAAAAAAAAAAAAAATGATAGTTTTATTTGTATAAAAACTTACGTATGAGTCTTTTAGGATTAGTAAGTGTAGTGTTTTAATTTTAGTAGAAAACAAGTTTTTTTAACTAAGGGATTTTTCTTTTGTATAAGAGTGTCCAACATATGGGTAGGGTTTCAAGGTTTTAGGTAATTTTGGTTTCCACATTTTTAGGATTTTAGTTGAATAAAATTAAGATTAGTTGGTTTCCTTTATTCGAGGATTTTTATACAGCAATTGTAAGTCTTACGTATAGTATGGGGAGGAATTCATTGTAAGTCTTGGACAATTTGGCTGGTTGAGTATCTCCCAAAAAACTTCATCTTCATCTTCTTCTCTTTTTCTATTTGCTTTTAGGTGGGTTTTGATATCAAGTTTGCATCAATTTCTAAAAAAGAAGAAACAAAGAAGAAAATATAGGAGATTAAGTGACAAAGTTACATTTAGGAAAATATTTATTTGACAATACAACTATAGCAAACAAATATCTTTAGCATGCACAAGTTGTGCAACAAAAGTGCATTCTGCACCATGTGCCAACTCACAAGTCATGTTTTGATTAGTTTCTCTCCCATGGCTTGATCTAATTGTTTGAGGTGGTCATGATCGACCAAATCCAATTTAACGGTATCTCTAATGGGACCTATAGTAGAGTTTGTGATATAAAAAGAAACTTATAGGTTGCAACCAAGGGGCATCTAGAAAATGATGTGTTTTCTGTCACTCATTGAAAAAGTACTAGTAGAGGGAGTTAGATATGTGCTCAACATCATACTTGGATTAGAAAATCTCTTTCTTTTCTCTATTATTTAGCTATTTGCACTCTTATATGCTTGTCTGAAAGGGTGAGTGATACCTTGCCTCATGACACCTTATCACAACCTCACCTAGAACTAGAGTAAATCATCTACAAATCCCTCCTATCACAGCCACAAATGTGGATGGTTTTTTCCACCATCAAGATTTGAATTTCAAACTTCAGTCATCTCATACCTGCATTTGTGGCTGTGATAGGACCATTCAAACTGAAGAAGAATTTCGATTTCCTCTCCTCAAACTTACCCATTAATGATATAATGACAACATATTCTTGTTTTACTGCCAATAATGATCTATGTAATTATCCAGATTTGTCGTTGCAAACAACATATATGAAAGTCAGTACAAAAATTTCAATTCCCTCAATATGCTAGCTATCAAATTGCCTTCTTAGCATATATTAAGTTCCATTATAGTGACCTTACCTTCTCTCACCTTTAGTCCTTACAGCAAGCTGATCTGTCAAAAGAGGTGCAATAGGGGAGATGATCCAAGCTGGAGAGGAAGAGCACGTGCGAAGTCTAGGAGTCTCATCAGACAGATTTAGCACGTGCCCTGCTTCTCCAGCATGGGACACCTGCTCCCTTCCTTAACATCGATGGAACCAGCAAGAATGCCTCGCTTCTGTATCTATTAGCAATGGTGTCTATCCCCTCATCCATTAGAGAAGGAGCATGGTTCATTGATGCTGTGTACGTGTGAGTATTTATATATGATCTTGTAACAATAAATTATGATTTTCATGCTCTCTAATGTTAATTAATTAGTTGATGGGGAATCTAATAATATATAGGTACGGTGGCTTAGAAAGGTAGTTGATACTGTAGATATGGTGATGATCTCTAAATATTTAGATTGTTCACGTAAAGCAGAGCCACGAGTGCATTAATCAAACATTCTTTGCTAAACTGATTGTTGAAGTTTGGCTGCCAAAAAGGTTGTAGATAAGTGGTAAAAAGTTGTAATTTCTCGGAAAGAGGGTGGTGTACCAGACACCAACCTAAAGCTCTCCTCACCAATGGCAGACCACCAACCCATAGCCCCTCTTATTAAGGGGTTACTTAAATAGTTAAGCAGCGTGGACGCTACCCAAATGTCTTTAAGCCTTTTTTTGGTGAATAAAAGTTCTCATTATATTAAATAGGTAGATGTAGGATCCTTACAGTGCTAGAAGTATTGATCCTTACAGCTTCCTTGGCTATATTGTGTGTCACACTATTGGCTTCTCTAATGACATGCTGAAATATAGTAAACTCACTCAATGCACTAAGCTCTTTACATGATAAAAATTTCAAAGTCTCCACGGCCATCTTTGAAGAGTCATTCATTTACTTGATAATAGTTACAGCTTCACTCTCCACTATAACTTTTGTTGCTCTCAGCTCTTTAGCTAACGTTAGTCCATATATAGGGCTGTCAATTATTTGCCTAAGCATTCATATCCGGTTCATATTTGATCCGCTTAACTATGGATGCATCTATATCTGATTTGTTTAAATATTTGCTTTGTATAACAAATATTCATTTATAAATGAAACAAATATGGATATACATACATCTGTTATGGCTAAATATTTGTATTCATTTAAATTATATATATATATATACCAAACCCTTAGTTGAAACCTCCAAGTAACCAGCTCCCCTTCCCTAGTTGAACTCCACTGATCATCGTCCATCTTTATAGTTACTAGGTCCTTATTACCTTCACAATATTTAACATAATATGTCATCCTTATCTTCATTCTTGAATGAGTGACACAAAAATCTCTAGCATCGTCTTCTTCTTCTTCTCTAGGGTGTACTAGTCTCTAGTCTATGCTCTTCTTATTGTTGTTGCTAACAGTTGCATCCTTCTCTAGTTCTTATCCTCAACCCATGTTTTCAACCACAAAAATATTTGTGACACCAATTAAAACCTTAATTTTTTTTTATAGAAAGTGTAATTGCATATATCAAAATTCGTATCGATATTCATTAAATAAACAAATACAAATACAGTTAGTAGATATCCCAATTCGTATATGATATTTGATTAAGTAAATGAATATTGTTAGGATGGAAACCCTCTTGATACAAGTTCCTTGGGATGCAATAATAAACTCGGAATCACAAACAAACACACAAAAAACCACAACACAAAATTTTACATGGACAACCCCAAAACCAAGAAAAACCACGGAGCCACATTGAAACAATTTCACTATAATGGAAGATTACAATTTTTTTCGCTCACACTCTCTCTCACACTTAATCTTAGCCCAAAACCCTAAGTAAAAACTCTTTCTCTAACCTATTCTCTCACTACTTGACGAAGAGACCGTTCTCTCACCTTGAAGAACCCCTTTAGTAAGAAACCCTTTTCACTCAGTCATAAAACCTCATCTTCTACCCCTAAACTACCATAGCAACCTTATGTAGACCTTAGAAGTTGACATATAGAGGAGTCCCACTCTCCGATGGACTTTCTAAATCCAACACAACAAATTCCCACCGCTGTATTGATCTACCCAAAACAAGTGGTTTGATCCACATGCCCAAATCGATCTGCCCATTTTGGGTGGCTTGATCTGGCCGCCTCTAATCGCTTATTTCTTGTAAAACCAAACATTGTTGGATCAATCCGCCTATTTTAGGCAACTAAATTCGGCTCGTCATTCTCAGTCTCCTAGGTTTTTCCACACCCCAACAATCTCCCACTTGGAGACTGATGATCTTCCATGGTGACTTTCTCCTATAATTGTGTGACGAGACAACTTCCATTTCATGACCTTTTGTAACCCCCCTTGTCTTCAAATTATGCCTCCAAACATCGATCTATTCTCACCCTCCCGGTTAAACATAAAGACACCCTCAACAATCTCCATATTGGCTTTAACCTTAGCCCCTTGAATACTTCATGTCAAACATTACTTTCATTCGCATGTTTGTCAAAACACTAACCTTATGACATGTGCACCACACTCCACCTTTAACTCTCACCCTGAAACCTAATAAACCTTGTGTCATATTCCTAAAATGCACCTCACCAAACACAAGTCAACCTATTTGCAAACATTGCAAATAATTTTCTATGACCTTTAGTATCTCCGATGCACACATCATCAAGTCAATTTGGTTTTGACACCATCCAATTCGATAACAGTCAAACCATAGGTGTAGCTGCATTAAGTTAATTCAACTAGTCAACTCTAGAGAGGGACATCGATCCACCCTCCTTAAACACAGGAATTCCCTCACCATTGTCTTCTGCTAGGAAACCCGCACCACCTCTCTTTGCTACATCCGCGAAAGACACCCCATACCAATGCTGATTATCCTGTGTACTCAATTTCTAGTTACCCATCGAGGTCAAAGGAATACTAGTTACCCTATTCCCACTCAAATAATACAATCCATATTAACAACTTTCTCCCTTCATCAAGACCAAACAACCTCGTGTAATTTTCATGGCTCTATCTGTAGTTGAATATTTGCACCCCTTGGAATCCAAACGGCCTAGTGATAATAGATTTCTCAACATCTTTGGGACATACATCATAACACCCAAAGTATGAAACCACTCCATCGAGCATCTTGGTTTTCACCATTCTAACACCCATGATGTCACATCTAACACTACAACAAAAACAATTTTTAACAACATTCTGTAAAACACTGCCTAAAGGATGTAGGATAGATGTCACAAGCAATTTTGTGAGTTACACACAAGAAAGGGAAAAAGGTCTAGTAGAAATCATGAGCCCCGAGAATGGAATTGCGTGAAATTTGGTGAGCTTAAGCGAAATTTTGCGAGGATCAAAACTCACGCTTTGCCATGAGCACCACCACTTTTCGCATAAATTCCTTCATTTAGGCCCTCAAATCAATGTTTTTGCTATTTTTAGTAATTTTCCTTTTCGCTATAACTTTTTATTTAGAAGTCAGAATAAGATTTCGTTTGTTCTGGGATGTTTCTTAGTGATAGTAGTATTTGATTCTATTATAAACTCAATATTCTATTTTTGGTAAAATTTACCAAATTAGCCTAATTTCGTGCCTAACACAAATTAGGGTTTCTTTTCTCTATTTAA
>JAOXJP010133509.1:0-13539 GCA_025762735.1 Platanus orientalis | reverse complement strand
GAGTGGTACCTATCCTTTGAGACTGGAGATGATTTAAAATCCTGAAGAATCCTTGTCCTGGGATTGGATTAGGAGCATCTCTTAATGGGTGCCAACAGTGTATCCACAACTAGCAGGTGACATGTCACATTAAAAAGTGATTTAATTACATTTTATGGGGTGATTTTCACTTTTTTGATGTGACGTGTCACCCTCTAGTTGTGGGTATAGCACCCGTTAAGGGAGAGCACATAATCCTTTGGCTTGCCCCCCCCCCTCTAAATGAAAATCCTGGCTCCGCCCTGGTTCACAGTGCATGAGAGAATAAAACTGTAACCTATCATATCTCTCTCTCTCTCTCTCTCAAACTTTCATGGAATATAAATCAAATAATTGTCTCTCTGCAACCAAGTCAAGCCTGAAATCCTCCAGCTGTAAATCACATTTCCCATGAAAATAATTATACATTTATTTATATATTTCCTGAAATTTTGTTCACGATTGCATGCGCATGCGCATCGTACACAAAAATGAAGAGAAGGAAATTTAAAGTATTGTGCTTATTTTTTTAGTGCAGTGCGTCTTACTTTTTCTTTTTAATCTTTTCTTTCTTTGAGGATTGGATGGGATGAATTAGCTTTTTTAACCAAACGTGACTCTTTATTGAAGATTACTTTGACTAATTAGTATGTCTTAAACCCAAGATAATCTTTTAGGCTCAAATTCAAATTGAAGTGAAAGTTGGAGCAAGAGTAGTGATAAGGATTAAATATCTCAGACAGGCTTTCCTTCTCGTTAAGGAATTTGATTCAATGATGGGTCCCCCATGGGAGGACGTTAACGTTATGGAGAAGATAAATGGTAATTCTTGTATTTTAAACATGTCCAACCAAAAAAATAAATAGTGTTGGATGTAACCATAAACTTAAAATGTAGCAATATCTAACATTGGCACACATAGCTTACGTCCTATGAAAGGAAAAATAACCTTTTTAATGGATGTTGTATCTGTTTTAGTAGTAAGTGGATCCAGTTATATTTTGACATTTATATAATTTCACACTCAAACCCTAGTTCTAGTCATACATTGAAAACCCAAGATTTTTATTATTGTTTCTTACTATTGTTTTTATCTTTATTTTAGATATTGATTTGTGTAATAATGTTTCACTATCTCTTGCCTCTGTGGTCTTTCCTCACCCAGTCTTACGTAGTAGTATTCTTGAATTTCTTCCATGGATTTAAGACTTACATGATTCATGATTAACACTTTCAATTACATACATGTAAGACTATATATAGGGACCACCTACATATATGTATTTTTTATACTTTATATCAACAATCTTCCCGTTTGTCAATTCCATAGCAAAACATGTACTTTTTACATTTTACATCAACAATCTCCCCATTTGTCAATCTATGTCAAGACATGTACTTTTTATACTTTACATCAACAATCTTCCAATTTGTCAATTCTATGGCAAAACATTTACAAAAACACAAAAAGTACATGACATGAGCAACTCCCTCTCAAAATGTGCTATTCCTTACCTGTGTCACACTTACAAAAGTACCTTTCTCATAAAGTCCATTAATTTATTCAACAATATGACACATAACTAATGCTTATTCAAGAGAGAATACCAATGATCATTCAAGAGCACAAAACAACATATATGTACTAATAAGCATAATTCATTATAATTCTCAAATAATCTCTCTCATATCTCTCCCCCCTTAGGTTACAATGCAATTTTCTCCCCCTTTCTCAAAATTTTCCTCCTAAGTCCATTTAAGTAAAACACAAATACATATTATTAACAAGCATACAAGGCATAGACATATCCACAAAATGTAATATTCCAATAAGTATATGCAGTTGAAAACAAGGTTATTCATTCATCAATATGTAACTATGCACCCAAAACCATGTTAAGGAACAAACCAAATAAGAAGATACATTAAATCATTGTAGCTAAATAGGGTTTTGAAAATATTCTTACTTGGCTACTTTAAAAGCAGTATGGAGTAAGGTTACCCTTCTCTACTCATATTTGTTTATGAAGATCAATCTTCTTGAATAGCTCCATTTCCTTAGCTCTTCTTTCTAGATCTTTTCTCTTAAGGCATTGAGATTGATGATGCTTCCAATTATATAATATCCTCTTGCATTCGAATTTCATGTGTCATTTGAGTCCACAATGGTGACTTGTCACTATTGAAGATTTTGAACTCAAGGCATAAAATTTATGTGCATTGAGGATAACCTTGGCTTTACCCTTTCTATTAAGAGCCTTACCTTTATCAAGGGCATTCTTAGGCCTAGCAGTTGGCCTTCCCTTGGGGGTTTTGATTGGCTTCGAAGATTCACCTCCATAGCCCAAACCCATCACATTTCCCTTTCCTCTGCCCATGTTTAACATGTTTTTAAAATTTTCATTTCCTTGGGAAATTAACTTCATAGATTTATTATTTGTTCTTCTAAGGTTTGTATCTTACTCTTATGCTCTTGTATCTTTCTTAGAAAATTCGCATTTGATTTAGCCAATTTATTCTTCTCATCTAGTTCCTTAGAGAGGTTTTGATTAAGTTCATTCAAGTTTGTTTCTAGAGAACTAGATTTTTCTTTTAATTCCTTATTTTCCTTTTTGAGTTTGGTGTTGTCCTTTTTAAGTTCAATATTCTCAATGTATAGTTTGTTAAAGGCTTGTTGGATTTCTTCAGTATCTTCATCTTCATCTTCATCTTCATTGCTAAAGTTTTCCGTGATTTAATTAGAAGGTTTCACAGTAATGGTTGTCAATGCTCCAACACTAAATGAAGAGGCTTCTTCACTGATTGAGGATTTATCGTCCAAGTCATCGGAGTCATCATCCCACATAGCTACCACTATCTTTTTCTTGTATTTCCTATTCCTATTAGCATAATTGGTAGCTATGTGACCATACCCTTTGAACTCGAAACATTGAAGTTCTTCCTTTTCTTTTCTTTTAGACTTTTTTTCCTAATTCTTTGTTAGAAAAAGATCCCTTCTTGAAGTTCTTCATTTTTTTCCCTAAAGAATTTCTTGAACTTCTTTACTACTATAGCGAGTTTCTCATTGAATCCCTCCTTATGGATGGGTTTGTCTATCTTGAGAGCTATTGTAAAACCTCACATGTAGTGCAAAACTTAAATCCCCGATAATATGTGTGCGGGTGGTTAAAATGGATCAAAAGAAGGAAATAATAAAAAATAGTGGAATCTGGACTGATCTAGACTCAATTTGATTGGTCCAAGTGCTCATTGGTTTACACCTATAGAAAAATTCAGAAAGATGTAAGGTCCCTATGGATAAGCCAAGTATGTAAGGTCTCTATGTCTTGTTAGTGTCCCTATGTACTCTAAAGACCAAGTGAAGAGGACAATCTGGACCACAGACTAGAAAAACAAGACTAGAAGACACCTCGGGTTGTCTCAAGCTCTCCATAATCAAAGGTATATGCATGCATGATTCATGGTGAGGAGAGACTTGTATATTGGACCATTAAATGCCTAGGCATATGTAGGATCACTCACATATATGGACTTAGAAGAATGGCCCTGTCAAAGACCCAAGCAAGAAAAAGTTCATATCTATAAACAGGGTTGTGATCGATCATGGATATTTTGATCTATCACAGGTGTGACCGATCACGGATCTCATGATCGATTATGATTAAATTTTCACTCAAAATATGAAACACTCAAGAGCTTTGCCCTAAGTCCCTTGATCGATCACGAGAAGGATCATGGCATTCTCGAGCCTCATAATCCAACTACCGTGATCAATCACCAGAAGAATCACTAGTATGACCGATCACGGTCTACCCAGACATGTGATTCTTGCCTCCTGTGGTCTATGGCATGATTTACGACCAATCACGAGATCTGTGATTGATCACAGCGGTATTATTTTTTTAAAATGTTATATCTTTATGTACGATTCAAATCCGATGGTTGTGAGCACTTGACTGTTGGAAAGGATTCTAAATCATTGTCCAACATTACCCATGGTCATTATAAAGAGAGAAAAACTATCTTACATGAAAACACTTCAAGCATTTAAGAGATTTGGATTTTTGGCAAAGTGTGAGCTCCCTAAGCTTGAGAAATCTTCAATCTTCATGAGTTTGAGCTCCTAGAGAAAAAAAACCTTATAGAAATCTCTCTTTAACTTCCTCCTCCATACTTCTAAGTTACAAACCCTAGAAGAGAGGCATTAGTGGGTTGTCCCAACAGGAATCCTTAGCTTAGCTAAGCTCAAGAAGCTCAAGAGCCAAGGCTTGAAGCATTGTGGGATTAATAGGCACACTAGCTCATTAAGGAGCACTCCCACTTGGTAGGAATAACATCAACCTTTGAGTGGTAAGCTTTGCTTTTATTTTGCATTCATTTGCATTCATCTTCATCTCTACATTGTTTGGCTTTCGTTGAAGACGCCAAAAGTGGCTCTACACTTGTCGAAGACACCATATGTAGTTGTTAGTTTTCTTAGTGCAAGTAGAGAGGATTTTAGTTAATTTTAACATAGATTGTAATAGTCAATGTTAATGAAAATTGCATAAGCTCGTAATGAGCTTTTAGAGAGTGGACGTAGGCCATTGTGCTGAACCACTATAAACTTGTGTTGTGGTTTGTTGTTCATGAATGTTTTTCTATTTACTTTCAAATCCATATCACAACTTGCTATACTTTTAGTACACATACTTGCATTAAATTGAAAGGAGCTAAAATTGAATCAAAATAATTCAAACACACTAGAAAAGGAGAAAATAATTCGTAAATCCTATTTACCCCCTCTATGATAAACCTACACAAAATTTCAATTGGTATATGAGCACGGTTGCTAATAAAAGTCTTAACAACCCAAATTAGATTGTAGTAAGTATCCTAGAAAATACCTAGATGGCCAAGGAGGAAAGTAACATGTCGGTGAACACACCTCCATTTTTCAATGGAAGTGATTATGGCTATTAGAAATGTCGTATGAAGATCTTCCTAAATGCCTTTAACTATAGGGTTTGGGGTTCGGTGTTAGATGATTAGTCACCTCCTGACAAACCTCGTAGTGAGTGGACCACTACCAAGGGAGATGTCAACAAGTTCAACTATAGGTCTTTGAATGCCATTGTAAGTGGAATTTCTACCGATGAATTTAGGAGGATTGCCCCCACCTAAAAATGGCTAAGGAAGCATGGACGCTTCTCTCGGTCAGTCATGAAGAAACAAGTGCTGTGAAGATGTCCAAATTATAAATGTACACCTCACAATTTGGAGCATTAAGGATGGAGGAAGATGAGGAAATTTCTCAATTCCATGCTAATCTCTCTAACTTAGTAAATGCCATGAGAAATCTAGGTGAGGGCATTCCAAAACCTAAAGTGATTAAAAAAAATACTAAAGTCCCTACCTAAAAGATTTAGACCTAAGGTAACGGCTATTGAAAAAAGAAATGATATCAAAACTATCAAATTAGAAGAACTAATAGGCTCTCTTCAAACCTTCGAAGCCTCCATTAAAGTTACCACTAAGAAGAAGGGAATTGCCCTCAAGGTGGAAGAACCTTTCGCATCCAATAAGGATTCTAATGATGGTTTAGACCTAGTGGCTAAAAATTTTAAAAAATTCTTTAGAAGAAATACTAGAGATTATTCCAAGGATAAACAAGTTAGGAGATCTTTTCCTAATTTAGAAAGAAAAATGATTTCTTTAAAGAACCTTTTATTCTATGAATGCAAAGGGAGAGGTCATATTGCCGAAGGCTGTAGCAATAAGAAAAACAAGTATAAGCCAAAGGAAAAGGCTATAGCTGCAACTTGGGATGATGATTCCGATGTGTTGGAAGATGAATCCCCAAGTAGTGAGGAGGTTGCCTCACAAGACATTAAAGCTTTTATGGCTTTCAACACCCCTCATGAGTTCACTTAGAGATACAAGTAACTAAAGTAGTGAGGGTGAAGGAAATGATGAAAAAGAAGATGGGGATGATGATGTCCAAGAATACCTTGATTAGCTCTTCCTTCAAAGTGTTTACTTAGGAAACAAAAAATAAACTAAAGAGAGAAATCAAAGAATTGACATTAAGGTCAAATTCCTTGGAAGAAACTATTTCCAATCTTCAACAAGACTCTCCTATGGAAAGTGAGAAGGAAGCCAAACTTTTCAAAGAGATCTTCTTGCTCCAAAAAGCTAAGGAGGAAATGAACTTAAACATAATAGAACTACAAAAGAAGTTTAGTGAAGCGAAAACATTCCTATATCTAGAAAAAGATAAAAGAAAAAAATGAAAAGAAGAAACTTCTTGAGGATAATAAAAAATTATCGAACACAATTCTATAAATAGAAGTAAAGTTTCAAATTATAGATATTAAAAAGAATGAGACAAGTCTTGATGACTCTCTCATACAAGATCTAGAAAATCAAATAAAAATCTTAAATGAGAGAAATAAATGCTTAAATATAACTTATGCTCAACTAACAAGGAAATCCTTGGAATATCTCAAGCAAATTAAAGAGCTTGAGGAATCTAAGAGGAAGTCCATATCCATGGTTGTTCAAGGATATGTAAATCTTGAGAAAATGCTCACTATGGGCAAGGATCATGCTGATATAAGTGGTCTTGGATTCAACTCGACAAACATTGAATCTTCCACTCGTTAAGGAGTAAGGAATACTTTTGTAAGAGCAAAGGAAAAGGATTAATCTCCTCCACAAACCTCCTACAAAGGTAAGAAAAAAGTGGATTCTCAAAGACCTTCTCAAAAATCTAAAAAGGTTGAGAGAAACCAAAACACCTTATTTAAGGGAAAGGCTTCCTTGAATCAAGGTAGAGCTTAGGAAAGATCAAAGTAATCCCAACCTCAATCCTATGCTCAACTGGCTAGGAATAGACCTCAAGCCAACCAAGAATCATCCTTTAGAGGATTCCAAGAGAATGCCTCTACTTCTAGAAAGGCTAATGGGGAACCTAGAAGAACCCAACAATCCTCGCATGCTCAGTCTTCTAGGAAAAGATATTATCAACCTTATGTATGTAGAAGACTACAATTCTCTTGATACTATTGTTGATTAAAAGGGCATATGAAAATTGATTATACGAAGAGGATTAATGACTTAAAATCTTAAAGGTATTAAACTTCAAAGAAAATACAAAATGGAAAAAATGTCAACAAGAGAAATTATTTTCAAAGCATTGAAAATAAAAACCTCTAAAGGAAAAAATAAAATGGCCCAACAACAAAATGAAAGAAAGTAAAATTTTAAACAAGTTTGGGTTAAAAATACTTGGGTTAAGAAGGATGAACTAAAATGCTTAGTCATTCATATAGCCCTAAGAGTTGGGAGCACATCAAGGTGGTACCTTGATAGTGGGTGCTCTAGACACATGACTGGGGATAAGTTATTATTTGTAAAACTTGAGGAAGCTCACGCTGGGAGTGTCACCTTTGGTGATGGAAACATGGTCAAGATCATTAACAAGAAAATTATAGAGGTCCTCGGTATTTCCACACTCACTGATGCCCTTTATATGCAAGGATTAAAACGTAATTTAATTAGCATAAAAAGGCTACGTCGTGCACTTTGAAAATGATGGGTGTGAAATCAAGGACAAAGATGAAGAAAATGTCATTGTTAAGGGATTGAGAACAAGCGACAATTACTATGTTATTGAACCCAACAAGAGAGGGTTTGGAGCTTATCTCATATCTCAAAATGATGAGACTTATCTTTGGCATTAAAGGTTAGGTCACATCATCTTCAGAGATCTTGCTAGGTTAAGTAAAAAGGAGATAGTTAAAGACTTGCCTAGATTAAGTAAGATTGATAACCCGATGTGCAAAGGTTGTCAAATGGTAAAACAATTTAGAGTCCATCATAAGAAAATAAATCAAATAGGGACTACTAGACTTTTAGAGCTTCTCCATATGGACTTAGCCTGTCTTACAAGAACGAAGAGCCTAATAGATAAGAAATATTTCATGGTGGTGGTTAATGATTTCTCACATTTCACTTGGGTACAATTTCTAAGAGAGAAATTTGAAGCTTTCAGTGAATTTATAAATATATGTAAAAGAGTTCAATTTGAAAAGGACCTCACCATCAAGCATATTAGAAGCTACCATGGAAGGAAATTCAAGAATCACAAATTCTTAAATTGGTGTGATGAGATGAGAGTAAAGCATGAGTTTTTAGCTCCAAAAACTTGACAACCAAATGGAGTGGTTGAAAGAAAAAATAGGACCTTGGTTGACAGGGCTAACTCGATGCTCTCAAGCAAAGACTTAGCCAAAATATTTTTAGCTAAGATGGTAAACAATGCATGCTATGTATCGAACCGTGTTTATCGTAAACCGAGAACTGACAAAACAATCTATAAGATTTGGAATGAAAAAAAAACAACTGTCAAATACTTCAAAGTGTTTGAAAGCACATGTTATGTCCTAAGGGATAGAGAACACCTAGGAAAGTTTGACAAGAAAAACGATGAAGCTATCTTCCTAGAGTACTCTATAAGAAGTAGAGCTTACCGAGTCTTTAACAGAAGGACTTTTACAATGAAAGAGTCAATTAATGTAACAATTGATGACCTTGAGAATATACCAACACAAGTTGATATACTTGTTGTATTTTCAGACAATGAGAAAAAGACCTCATCTCATAAAGAGATTGAAGGATCTCAAAAAGGCTAAGAAGAGTTCTCATTTCAACAAAGCTCTAAGGATAAAGTTAAAGAAATTCAAGCTCATCCTAAAGAGAAATGGATCACAAAAGGACTATTACATAGTGGCATCCTAGGTGACCCAAATGATGGAGTGAGAACAAGACGACAGATTGAAAATATTTTAAGTCACTTTTGCTTCACTTTAAATATAGAGCCCAAGAAAGTGAAAGAGGCTCTTAATGATCCTGATTGGATCAATGTTATGCAAGAGGAGTTAAATCAATTTAAAAGGAATGATGTATGGTTTCTAACAGAAAGACCCTCTGACAAGAACATCATTGGTACTAAATGAATATTTAAGAACAAACATGATGAACATGGTACTGTGATCAGGAAATTTAGGAACAAGGCTAGACTAATAGCCAAGGGTTATGGTCAGATTGAAGGCATTGATTTTGAGGAGACATTTACCCTAGTTTCTAGGCTAGAGTCCATTAGGATCTTATTGTCCATTGCATGCTACCTGAAATTTAAATTATATCAAATGGATGTTAAGAGTTCTTTCCTTAATGGGATATACATAGAGCAACCCAAATGATTTGTTGATCCACATTTTGCCAACTAAGTATATCAGCCTAAGAAGGCACTTTATGACCTTAAGCAAGCTCCTAGAGCTTGGTATGAGAGTCTCACTGGATTATTTCTTGATCACTATTTTGATAGAGGGAGTGTGGACAAGACCCTTTTTATCAAGAAACAAAATGGTAACATACTCATTGTGCAAATCTATGTTGATAACATCATTTTTAGGTCAACATGTGAGGATATGTTCCATGATTTTTCCTGAATAATGAAGTCTGAATTCTAGATGAGTTTGGAAGGAGAATGTAAGTTCTTCCTTGGTCTAAAAATGAAGCAAACTCAAAATGGAATTTTCTTAAGCCAAACAAAGTTTGGTAAAGGTCTTGTGACAAAGTTTGGATTGCAAGAATCCAAACCAGCCAACACTCCGATTAGCACATGTGATAAGATCACAAAGGACCTTGAAGGAGTTGAGGTAGACTCTACCTACTATAGGAGTACTCTTGGTAGCTTGCTCTACTTGACTTTAAGCTGACCTAATATATCTTTCAACATAGGTGTTTGTGTGTGATATCAAGCAGCACCAAAAGAGTTCCACCTTAAAGCAGTCGAGCAAATTACCCGCTATGTCCATGGGACATTGGACTTTGGGTTATGGTACCCCTTTGACACTAGATGTGAGATTGTGGGGTACTCAGATATAGACTGGTCCGACGATGTAGAAGATTATAAATGCACAAGTGGATGTTGCTTTTACATAGGTAATTGTCGTATTTTTTGGCATAGTAAGAAACAAAACTCCATTTCATTGTCAACTGTCAAAGCTGAGTACATTGCAATTGAAAATGGGTGTACTCAACTTCTTTGGATGAAGCAAATGCTTAAAGACTATGAACTGATCCAAAACATAATGAGCCTATTCATTGAAAACAAGAGTGTGATAGAGATTTCGAAGAATCTAGTTCAACATTCAGAGACCAAACACATTGACATCAGACACCACTTCATTAGGAAACTGGTGGAGGAAAAGGACTATGTGAAAACCAATGACTAATTGGTGGATATTCTCACCAAACCAATAAATTTAAAGTATTTTGAATATCTTAGAAGTGCTATTGATCTATGCATAATTCAATGAATCCACTAGCTCAAGTGTTCTCATAGGAACCAATCTTAATGACTCTAAGCCTGGTTAAGAAGGCCCAAAGGACTCTCATCTACATATGTGTACCATGTAGTCATTTGATCAAGCTGGACACATGTATTAAGTGATTGGATCTCCTTAGGATCCCCTATACATTGGCCTCGAGCAATTTGACCCAAGCTAGCAGGTAGGGATATGACAAGTACAAATTCAGGAGGCATGATCGATCACTATCGTGACCGATCACCGATCTCATGATCAATCATGAGATCTTTTTTGTCTGAAATGTCTCCCATGATTTAAAAGGCTTCGTGCCCCTCTTTTCTCCCATTTTTGCCTCTGCTAGTTCGTGTTTAAGCTCTCCTTCTCTCCTCTCTCATCCAAAACCTTGGGTTCCTCTTTTTACACCTTCCAACCCTAGTTATTTCCAAAAATGGTGTAAACGAAGAAGACAGTTGGTCCTCCTAAGAAGTCCTCCAAGCCGACTTCACAAGGATCTCAACCATATTCATCGCAAGTGTCTTCCACCAAGGGCAACCATCCCCTAAGGGAGCCCCAAGGATCAAGCAAGCACTCCAAGGGACGGCACACTAGATCCTTCTCGCCATTCCGAAATGCCAAAAGCCTCGAGCGGTATGAGAAGATTTTCTCTTGGTGAGGTTTCATTTGCGAGCACTGCGTTCAAGCGGATGCCTTGAAGATGGCCCAAATCTATGAGTGCATCTATGCATATGGGTGGTTGCCATTGTTCAAAATCAAGGGGCCCATCCAAGATGAAGTTGTAAGAATTTTCTACTATAATGTTTTTTTTGAAAACTATGAGTCGCATTCCTTTATTGTGTCGGTCTACAAGGTTCTAATCCATGTGAACCCTAATGTCATTGCGAGGGTGTTGGGGATGCGTCGTGAAGTGAACAAAGGCAATTCCCTTCTCGATCACAAAACTAACCATCCAATAGAAGGATGAAATGAATGAACACCTATGTGGCCAATATGTGAAGGGGAAATGGAAATTGGAGCATGGAAGTTGCATGCCTGTTGTAAAGTTCCTCCACTATAATTTTACCTACAATCTCTTGCTGATGACGCATCGAAACCATCTGACTGATAACATGCCCTATCTTATAGACAACATCTTGGTATGGAAGCGGATTGATCTTCCTTCCATCATATGATTCTTCATGTTGAAGGTGGCCACTGTTAAACATCCCATCAACAATTTACCATTTTCAACCTTGATCACGAATCTTTTCCCCATCAAGGCCGGTGCCAAGGATAGTCCTCTTGTTCCTTCCGTCCGGTTTGGTTCTATCACTAGGATGAGTTTAATGGATCTGGTTGAAGGATTGTCCTCCAAGAAGTCATTCAAACCCAATCCAACTAAGTCTGTTGCCACCACTACCAAGGCTACAGTCATGCATCTCCTATGTCACGCCCCAAAACCTATACCAGAAGGGCCATGAATTTCGACACATGAAATTAAACATTCATTCATTCATAACGTTTGAATCTCATATAAATTTTTTGCTCATTCATACGTAGCAGAATTGCATATCATAAATCCTAAATCATAACCTTCAACCTATAATGAAATCTCTATAATTCCATAAACCTGAAAAATAATTCATAATCATGTCCTAACATTCCCATTCCAACAAATTAATAGTCTGACATAAAATAATCCATCATCTAAAAATCAAATACTAAGTCTAAACTGAAATACACTAACTTATTACCTCCTTTCAAATTAAACTAAAATAAAACATTGAAGTAGAATAAAATAAAGTTTCAATGTCTTATGGAATAAATGAATCCATCAAACTCTTCAAATTCCGCCCATCCAAACTATTACTCAGCTACTTCCTCATCTTTTGTAGTGTCAAAATTGGAGTGAGCTGGATAAACACAACAGTAGACATTAAGCTAAAGAGTAATGGATCAAGACTTAGCACGAATCAAAACAAAACAGGTAGTTGCATACATTTTTACAATATATGAAATTGAACAGTTAATCATATGTAAACATATATTAAACTCAAAACATTAAAAGACATAAACATATAGATAAGAGATACATATAACATAATTGGACATGTATATTAGATACATAAGGTAATACAAATAACAGTTACACCATTTAATCCCCGGTGAAAAGGGTCAGTCACACCATTAAAACCCAAGTGAGAAGGGTCCATTCACATCATTTAAACTTAGGTGAGAAGGGTCCAGTCACAACATATAATCTCTAGTGAAAAGAGCCAGTCACACCATTTAATCTCTGGTGAGAAGAGCTCAATCACCCCATTTAATCTTCAGTAAGAAGAGCAAATACAGTTCACACCATAAATCAGGTGTGATGAGTATCATCATTCATCTCCCTTGATGACAAAGAGTGGCTTATAACAAAATCTATAATAGAAAACAATAAGAAATAATAGAAAATAATAGCAATAACAGTACAGAACATAGAGCAATCCATAGTAGAACATAAGCAAACCTATAGCACTTCAAACCATAGATGCTTAATCCTCCTTTGCACAGAACTTTGTAACAATTAGATTTTTACCATAACCAATAAGAACATATTACAATCATATCAAAAATCAACACATAAACATATAAGGATCTTACAAAATAAGAGAATAATCTCTACAATCCTATGGAAGCATGTACCCAAAACTAGGAGTACTTGTATTCTTGAAAACAAAAAAAAAACCTTCTTTAAAACCAATGATTTTGGAACCTTAAAATCGATTAAAACTTGCAGCAAAACGATCCCTAACATGTAAAATATGAATCCAAAACTATATAGAAACTAACAAATTTACAAAGCAAAACATGGTATTTTATGTTCTTAAAAAACCTCAAAAACCCCTTTGAAAACTTTCGATCTTTGCTTTAAAATGATTTTAAAACCCAAGTAGAGATTTTTAAAACAAGAGTAAGGCACTTCTATGATACTGATAGAATGAAAATGGAATAAGTTTACATGTTCCCTTACAAAACACATTTATCTCTTTTAAAACCATCTTCTACAACTTTAAACAAATCAAAAATTGTGAATAACGGTTGAAAATCCTTTCAGAAACAAGAATAACTTTTACAAAATGAGATTGAATCACTTCTAGGAACCTACATAATTCAACAA
>JAOXJP010133498.1:0-13539 GCA_025762735.1 Platanus orientalis | reverse complement strand
AATTTCACATTACATAGTGAAGAAGATCGTTTCTCTCTCATGGATGGAGGCACATCGTTGAACCACGTAAATCTGTGTCTTTTATTTATCTGTGCTTTGATATTTTTCTATTTATTTTCTTGTTAATTCGTACTGGAATATTGCTGCGAAACACAACAAATCATAAGAATGGCTCGTATATTAGCCATTTGCTCCTCCAACAACTAAAGGAACACTAGGGAATCGTCTGCAAACTACAAGAGAGAGACCATGGGACCTATGGGCTCTAACTTGCAGCCTTGGATGAGCGATTCCGCTTCAGCCCTTGCCATCAACCTCGCTAGCACTTCCATGACTACATTGAACATGAAGGGGGAGAGTGGGTCGCCTTGGCAAAGTCCTCGTGAGGTCCGGACGAAATCAATAGGAGAGCCATTTTGCAAAATGGTATAGGATGTCGTTGAGATGCACACTTTGATCCAAAAACACCATATCTTCCTGAATTCAAAACTTTAATTCATGATTCAACTCTATTGATTCAATGGGAGGGGGGGGTTGCCTTTAAATAGGCTTACAAGGACTCAAAATTAGAAACTATCCTAATTTAGAAACTTCTAAAAAATTAAGTACTTGGGACTTAAGACTTTCCTAAAACTAATGACTTCTAAAACATTAGTTTCCTAAAAATTTAAACTACTAAAGATTAGGAAACAAAGTGACTCTCAACCGGCTGTGTGGGCTCCCTTTTGTTGACTTGAAGCCTTACTAAATGGCAAAAGAGTGAATTGTAAACCAACACACAAAATTGCCCACTTTTTCTATGGCTTTTAGCCTTATTACATAAACATACCCTTTAAATAAAATCTTAATCTACCCTTGATACAAAAGGCTTTATTAAAAAATCGTCCTACCCCTTCACAAGATACAAATTAATCCCTACATAGCACACTAACTTGAACATGGCCCCCTGATGAGACTTCACATACATAAGTCTCTTTGTGTTGTCCGCATAAAAAATGCTGCCAATCTAAACATCTACGTAGATGTAAATAGTGGAAAAATGCTAACAATATGTTTTAAATGCTCTATAGGGCTCTCACTACATTGTTTTGGACTACCATATGACCAAACTACTATTGCTAATAAGCAATTGATGAACTGATCTAGATGTTGATGTTTCTCAAGTATTTGTATGATTGAATTTATCTAGGATTTTTTGCTTTTCCTGCTAGATGGGTTTAGCACATAGTTTCAAGGGAGCTTGGTACAAGGTGGGAAGTTCGCTCTTGAGAAGCTCGTTTGGGAAACTGATTTAATTATGCTTTCCCAAATAGTGGGAAACGTGCTTCCCATGTTTGTGAATCGTGGTGAAGTGATTGAGGAAGCCTCTAGAGAATCGACTAAGAGGCTATCAAAGAAATGATTTAAATTTATTTAATGTAAACCAATGCTATTGGCATTTATAAAATAATTTTCTATCAGACTTAATATTGGTTTTATTGTTAAATTATTTTATTTTAATCAAATAAAAAGATTTAAATCCGATGGTTTTTATTAAAGGTCTTTTGTAGCCTAACTCGAAGATGTCTAATTATATAGAAAAAAATCTTATGTAAGGTGAAATCTAAGGTATGGTTGGCCATACTAACTACAAAGTGATTTGGATATTTATTTATATGTAATTATTTTTTGTTACTTGCATTGTATAGTTTTTAGGTTTGTTTATTACTTTATTGAGTTTATTCATTTGTAGTATATTGTAGTTGTACTTATTGTTATTTACTTCCTATTGGTAATCAATTATTATAGTTGTACTTATTGGTTGCAATTATTTTGTTATTTACTTTCCATTAATAATCACATATTTTCCTTCCTACATAATTTTTTTCTTCTAATGGTTTGAAGTTACTTCTGAATTGCACTTTACCCACTTCCCAACCGCTTAATTGTTTTCCCAATTGCTTCCTGGTCACTCTGTAGATGCTTTTACTTATTTCTCGTTTATCATTTCTGAAGGACTTATTGAGCCTTGCTTCCTGCTTCTCGCTTTGGTAACTATGGTTTAGCATACATTGCTTGACTGGTCACTTACATCCTCGAACTTTGACTTTGATTTATATTCTTATTCGGCTTCAACATTTAAACCAATGCTTCTAGTTGTTGCAAAATTTTCATCTTTGGTTTATAAGATAAGAAAATTGAGATAGAAAGTACTGGCAGTGGATGTTGGATATGCAGTTTGAAAAGGCATTTTGTCCATTTGCATTGCTTTTTTTTTATAACCCTTCTTTCTATTTAGAAATATGATAGTGGTTTAACCCATGGTAATATTTTGTATGAATTTGTTGCCTTTGCATTTGCTTCCATCATGTCAGTTGCTCATGGTAGTAGTAAGATTACTAAGTAGTGGCATGGATTGCTATTTAAAACCTTGGGATTGTTGGTATGTCTTCTTACTTGTGAACCAATATTAGATATAAATTAGGGTTTTATGCTTAATGGAAGAAGAAGAAGAAGATTGGGGAAAAACTTAGGAGAGTATATATTCCTCTCTCTACTATTGATTCTATATATTTTATACATATAGTATACCGTAAATGAATGGTATACCATACAAAAGAAATGCAAATACGAAAAAGAACTAGCTAGCCCCTCTACATATATGCAATTACAACCATATCCCTTATACATGAATACTACTACATACATGAACTCCAACACCCCTCTCAAGCTAGAGAATAAATACCCCACATTCCCAGTTTGCTAACAATAAAGGAAAATGAGCACTGCTTAACCCCTTGGCTAGGATATCACCAAACTGATCATTCGTTTTGACAAAAGGAGTACAAATATTTCCTAACTATAGATGATTCTTAGTGAAGTGGTGATCTATTTCCATATGCTTGGTTCTATCATGTTGTACTGAATTGTGGGCAATAATGATTACTGCCTTGTTATCGCTGCATAAGCTCATTAGGCCTTAAATAGGAAATCTCAACTAAGTCAACAATCCTCAAAGCAATAAGAGTTCACAGATTTCATGGGCCATAGACCTAAACTCTGCTTCAACACTTAACTTTGCAACCACAGATTGTTTCTTACTTTTCCATATGACTAAATTTTCACTCACAAATGTGCAGTAGCCTAATGTAGATCTCCTGTCTATAATAGATCCCGCTCAATCCATGTTTACCTGGATTCTTTTTCAAATATCGAAGAACATGGTAGACCGCATCAAGATGAGTAACAGTGGGAGCATGCATAAACTGGATGTAACTCCAACAACATAAGAGATATCCGGTCGAATTAGTGAGAGGTAAATCAACTTCCCCATTAATCTTTAGTACCTTCATCAATCAACCGGTCACCTTCATCAATCCACATCTTACCATTAGTATCAATAGGTGTATCCCACCATTTGCAACCCAACATGCATGTCATGTAAGAGAGCAAGGACATATTTCTTGTGATAGAAAAATGCCCTTCTTGGATCGAGTTACCTCAATCCCAAGGAAGTGCCTTAGCTATCCCAAGTCTTTAATCTCAAATTCTTTTTTCAAATAATCTCTTAAGCCTTTTATTTCACACAGGTCATTACCTGTCACCACAATATCATCAACTTAAATAATGAGAGCTGGCAGTTTCCTTCCCTACTGGTTCGCAAGCAAAGTATGATCTGCCCGAGTTTATTTGTACCCATTCCTTACCATTACACCTTGGAACCTCTCAAACCAAGCTTTTGGTGACTGCTTTAGCCCATACAATGCTTTCTTCAATTGGCACACTTTTCATTTCCCTGACATTGACTGAATACCTAGGGGACTGCCACATATAAACCTCCTCCTTTAGGTCTCCATGAAGAAAAACATTTTTTATATCCAATTGCAAGAGTGACCATTTTTTTTTTGTTAAAAGAGGTGTCATTCTTGATTCACTGCAAGAATTATCAAGACTCTTATAGAGTTCATTTTTGCCACCCGTGTAAAGGCTTCTTGGTAGTCAATCCCTTATGTTTGGGTATGACCTTTTGCCACGAACCTTGCTTTATACCTCTCTATTGCACCATCTAGTTTAAGTTTAGCGGAGAATACCCATTTGCACCCAAATGGTTCTTTGCCTCTTGGTAGATCTATAACATCCCACGTATGGTTATTTTGCAATGCCTTCATCTCTTCTTCCATGACCTTTCTTCAATTTGGTTGGGAAAGAGCCTCTGACACATTGCAAAGAATAGTAATAAAAGAGGAGGTGGAAAAAGCTTGAAATGATGGAGAGAGAGCATCATATGAAACATGGTTAGCAAATGGATACTGGGTACAAGAGTGAACTCCCTTCCTAAGAGCAATAGAAATGTGAGAATCATCATGAATAGGATCAAAATGATTAATTATGCCAGGTAGTGGAGATGGAGTACAAGAGGCTTCTTGGAAAGGCACACAAGGGCTTTCCCTTGGAAGCTTTTTCTTCTTTGAGTACACTTTGGAAGTCTTTTCTTATCAGTCTCCCCCTTCTATCCTCAACTTCACCACTATCCTCACTAGACTTGTTGTAACCATTAAAGGAGTAGGAGGGAACTAACAAAGAAAGAAAAGGCCCCTCTTCACTGACATTTTTTCAGTGAAAACATGTCTTCTTAGAGGAGAAAAACGGGATAGACTCATAGAAGATCACATTTGTGGAGACAAAGCATTTGTGGGTTGATGGGTGGTAGCACTTGTACCCTTTTTGGATTGGATCATATGCCAAGAAAACGCACTTAAGGGCTTTAGGATCAAGTTGGACCTGTTAGACTTTGGTATATGAACAAAACAAACACATATAAAGATTTTGGGAGGAATGGTGAACAATGAAGAAGTCCTGAAAAAGGTGCCAAAAGGGGATTTAAACTTGAGCACTCGTGATGGCATACGATTCATAAGGTGGGCAGCAGTCATCTCAAGGCATCAAACAAAACACTTTTGGGACATTCATGGAAAGAAGTGAGGCTCAAGTAATATCCAAAAGATGGTGGTTTTTTCTTTCAGTAACTCCATTATGTTCTTGAGAGCCAAGACAGGTGGTTTGGTGAAGGATACAATGATGGGAAAGATCAGATGAAAAGTCATTCGACATATACTCGCCACTATTATTAGAACGAAGGATTATTGGCTTTGTCTCATTTTGGGTCTCAACCATCTTGTGGAAATACTGAAAAATTGAAAAAACATCACTTTTAGATTTCAACAAGTAGATCCATGTGGCATGAGAATAATCATCGATGAAGGTACCGAAGTATCTAAAGCCAAACAGGGAAATAACGAGAATAATCATTGGTAGGATACTTGGCAATGAATGGCTTATTCACATGTCTCACAATGGAGATAAAAAACAAATAAGGAATGAATCAAGTTGTGAACGATTCTTTTCAACAAAGGAAATGACAAGTGGCCAAATCTGCAATGCAATTGATATAACTAAGCTTGCTGGTCAGCAATAGAAGCACAACATGGAGATAGTTGTTGTAGGACAACTACAGCCATATGGGGAGCTATAAAGAATGTATTGCCCTTGAGCCTCATGGCCTCTACCAATCACCTTCTGTCTCCAAATCCTGGAAAATACAATGAGATGGAAAAAAATAACACTGTAATTCAAGGTCTTTGTTAGGCGACTAACTGGTAACAAATTTAATGGGAAGTTGGGAACATAAAGCACATAATAGAGAGACAGGAGGAGAAACCAACATAGAACCTTTACCAACAACCGAGGAGAACGATCCATCTGCTACTCGAACTTTGTCTTGCCATGAACATACATAATATGAGGAAAACAATGATGCCATGCCAGTTATTTGATCCAAGGCTTCAGAATCAATAATCCAAGATGGGTTATGGATAGCTATGAGAGGTACTAGAGCAAGCAGAGAGGTTTGCAGAATACTTTAACTGTGTCACAAGGCTTTGCAAAGATGAGATCTCCTCCTGAGCGAAGTTTGACATGATTAAAGATCTAGAATGTTGGATCTTCACCACTTCAACACACAAATTGTTTGCACAACCAACAAAGCTTTCATGCTGTCACACTTCAGCTACCACTTTAGAAGACTTCAACATTACCATTTCAAGTGTCAAAATGGGCTATACAGTCTTAATCTTATTCAACCACTGCTCATCACTGGAAGTCAAACAACTGTCCAATCAATTTACTGATTTCCAGCAACATTAGGCCAACATCTCTGAATGTTCCAATAACTGGACTCCACAGTCCAAATGCAATACCATGGTATACACACGGAAACAAATGGGGATTGCCCAGTCAACCCTTCACATATAAGAGAGTTTAACCCACCCTAGTAAGTCAAATACAAGAACCCTAACATGGGCAGGCAAATAGGGGCTGTATAACATATCAGTTCTCACGACATTCTTCCTTCACAATACAGTGATACACAGATAATACAACCTTATCTTCAAAGTGTAGGAACCAGCAACCATAAGAGGATACGGCACTCCACAAATTCAAACCAAAAAATTGTATCCCTTCAAAAAGTAATCGATTGACCAAGGTAACATGTATAAGAAATGATGGAAAGGAGTAAACAGTCCATTATTAGACTTGTTGATCGAGATACCAAGCTTATAACACCTCATGATTAAAAAAGGCTGATATACCATGTCGACATAACCCCAACAGACGAGCTACAACAAAAATTAATAGGTATTGTAAAGGAACTGTACCATCTTCAATGACCAATATGCATTGCATATACCAAGGATGAAATTTCTCACAAATGAAAAACAAACTAGAAAATCGTGATAACAGGGGGGGTGTTAAAACTGCCCTTGTATTTTGTTCACGGGGAGCTCAAGTCTTCTCCAAATCAAGTGCTACTTGTTTATGAAACTTTCTATAATTGGGGAGATTGTAAACACACAAATTAAACCCCTCGAAATTCATACAATCTCACACATCATCCAGATTACTCAGATCTAAGATTTTAGCAGAAAATGACCATAACATGCATAAAAAATGCCATGCATCTTTCAAACATCTCAAAACCACCACAAATGTTTTTTGAAACTCAAGATCTACCAAAAAATGGGATTTTCATCACTGACGTAGGGTGTCCATGTTGTCATGGACAAGTCTTTTGGCGCGTGCATGGGTACGACGGCCTTGGGCATTGACAATGACATTTTTGTAAATAATGTGCAATGCCAAACTCGTAAATAGGCTGGTATGATTTTCTTGGAGTACTAATGTTCCCTTTTGACAATAGGTGAAAAGTTTAATATGCACCTTGAGGAGGGGTGGGTGCTTAGAAGCATCCATACCCTTGGCGTGGGCAGGAGGCATGTCAAAGGCATGGGCGGCACAACGAAAAGTGTTCTATGCGACATGCTTTTAGCTCACATGAGCTTAAGCTGCGAGGCATCCCCAACATGGGTTGGGGGCTGCTCTAGGCTTTCCTGGAGGGGTTGCCTAGGGTTCTCTTGGGGCTGGATTCCCCCTAGGGACAGTGCGTGGGGTGTTGGGTTCCCCTTAGGGACAATGAATGGGGACCCAACATGAGCAGCACTGCACATGCGGTTTAGGCCAGAGGTTATGATACGGACATTAGAGACAATGTGAGACCCACACATGGGTTTAGTGAGGTCCACACGAGAAGACCATGGAGGGACACTTATGCAACACCAAGAGAGGAGTCTACATGTTGTTTAAGCCTTTTATTAGTCTTTTTTATTGTTTTAATTAATCTTTTATGAATTATTAGAGTTTAGGATATGTCGGGAATAATTATTTTTGTTTTTGGGTATAGTTGTAACTTATAAGCATCTCTCGTAAACAAAAGAGGGCTGGTCGATTGCTTCATATTGAGCCCCATGATTTGGGCAGTTTTAGTAGCTTCTGTTTTTTAGAAAGTGGGTTTTAGTAAGCCCACGTGAGAATCTCTAGATTTGGTTAGGTTTTTCATTGTATCAAGCATGAAAGAAGAAATAAGAAAAATATGTTCCTGGTTTCCTCCTCAATGAGAAACGCATTTCAAGTTCATGGTGCTTGAATTTGGCTCTTAGTTGGTGATTTCCAAGAGGGATAAGTAGGTGATTGCTCATGGTACTCTTCTATCCTTCTTCTTCTGATCCTCCTCCTTTCTCCTACTTTTCTTTTTGTTTACATCATGCCCAACCTAATACCCCTTCATCTCCAATTTCCCTTTTAAAATCCTCTATCAAAATCTGATCTACCTTGGCCATATTACTGTCAGCCAGATCTAAGCTCCCTTCGCTTTTGATTGCCAATATCAAAACTATGTTTTAAGAAAATCCCATGCCTGTGATTCCATTATTTGGACATTCTTGATTTGATTCTTTACATAAAATTCTGTAGTCAGAAAACCCATTCTTTATATGTGATTCTATGTAAGGTTTGATTTTTCTCAGTCTTAAACCTTATAATCCTCTTCCTAAAGCCTTTGTTGTACCAAAGTCCTGCAGAAATTCTTTGAAACCTTTTTTAGTACCTACGACAACTTGGAAACTCAAGCTGTTGCTCCTTAAACCTGAATACTTGATTGACTGACCACTACATGTTTGATCAAAATTCTGAACCATAGTTATTGATCTCTTTGCTATTCTGCTATTCCCCTCTTCTATCCAATACCCTATATCAGTCCCACTTATAATTTCTTTGTTATATTTCCTATTACCTGAAGCAAACCATTGATATTCCTTGTTGTTTAAGCTCCAAAATAGTCAAACTTAGCATATGTGTACTCTTTGTTGTCAGCCCCTATTGTTCATATAATCCCACACCATTTGGCCTATTTTCTAAAGGTGTGTTGCATCAGGTTACCTATGTAGGCACTACTAGCATGTGCCATGCGATGGTGGTGACATTGGTGGCAGAGTAGGCTATCTTGTGGCTTGTGTGCTCCGGTGTGCCTTGTCCTGGTGCCTAGCATGAGCTTGGCTTGGCACAAGACACCACTTTGGTGGTAAGGCAAAGTGTGGGGGCGACGTCTTGCATGAAATGTCATGGTACCCTCGTAAGGGATCATAGTTGTGAATGGACTTAATGTCTAGGGCGGCAGCTCAAGGATGTGTCGTAAGCGCATTGGGCTTCAGTGCTACATGTGGAGCATCAAGAGCTTCATGGTCATTTGAGGTGCATTTCAATGGCACGTCGTGCTTGCTGAAGTGGATGACTAGTTGTGTGCTTAGGCAACGATGACACGAGGGACCTTACAGACGGGATGAGTGTTGTGGTGACGCACTGAAGGAGCTTGTGGGCTGCTCAAGCGTGGCTTAATGCATCAACGCTCTTAGTGAGCAATATCCTTATCAGTGCATTTGGGGCATGTCGGTTGGGTCAGAGGATGACTCAAATAGTGTTGAGGCTGACCTTGGCTAGGTGATGGTTAGGGTGCCACATGGTTTTGAGAGAGAGAAAAATCTGGCCGTGACAATACAGATGGCAACACCATCCGTACATATAGATGATATCAGCAAAAACCTTGGCAAGTTCTTCCTTAGCTTTGTGGTCTTCTTGGAAGCTTTGATACCAATTTGTAAACCAAGATTAGACATATATCTAGGGTTTTGTGCTTGATGGAAGAAGGAAAAGGAGAAGAAGAAGATTGGGGAAAACATAGGAGAGTATATACCTCTCTCTATTATTGATTCTATAAGACAACTATAAGACCAACCATGCTTTATGGAGCAAAATGTTGGGCAGCCAACAAACAACACATACATAAAATGAGTGTGGCTGAAATGAGGATGTTGAGATGGATGGGTGGCAAGACTAGAAAAGATAGAATTAGGAATGAATCCATTCATGGGAGCTTAGGTGTAGCACCAATAGGTTATAAAATGAGGGAAAGTCAATTGAGATGGTTTGGTCATGTGCAAGGAAGACCAATGATTGCACCAGTGAGGAGGAGTGAGACGATGCAAGTTGAAGGTGCTAGAAGGGCTAGAGGAAGGCCAAAATTGACCTGGGTTGAAGTAGTAAGGATAGACATGGAAGCTTGTAATTTAACAACAGCTATAACCCTAAATAGAGAGGAATGGGGAACAGGATTCGTGTAGCCAACCCCAAATAGTTGGGATAAGGCTGTTTGTTGTTGTTGTTAGGTAAGAGACAGAAGTGAAATGATGATATGGAATAGAAAAGATAAGAAACTAAGGCTATTAATGGATTACAATAGTGGTAGGGTTGAGATTTTGAGAAGGGGTTAAAAAGGATTGGCTGTTTGTATAAGAAGTGGTGTACGGTTGGGTAGGAGCAAGTTCTCTGCAGATTTTAATTGTTTTTTAGGTTTCTCTAATGTGGTGGTAGCAAGGGTTAGGGTTAAATGGATGTGGGTAATGGTGGTTGTCAGGGTTTATTCCAACGGTTGAAAGGATGATTTCAAAAGAGATTAAGGGGTCTGTAATAACATATTTTTTGTGCTGTAGATAAATCAGAAGAAACTATTAGTTAGGACTTTAAACTAAGTGAAACAAGGAGAAGATAGAATGAGAAGATCAAGAAGAGAAGTATGCTGTGAAACAGTAATTCAAGTGAAGAAGATAGAAGAAGAAGAAGCGAGAAAATGAAGATCAAGAGAGATGAAGCACTTACCTTGGTCACACCTAGGGTTTCACACATTGGTTACCACACTAATATCTTCCTTATTTCTGTTCCGAAAAGTCATAATAAAAGATTGGTTACAAGTCTATATTAGGCTGGACGCCCCCGCTTTAGTATTGTTAATGACTTGGTGCTATCAAGAATGCTAATCAGAGATAAAGTTAAGCCCACCCAAACAAAATTAAAAACAACTAGAATTAAGCCCACCCAAACAATGATCCAAACCCAAAATAATGTCTAAATTTGAATCTAGATCAAATATGTTCCCAAACATAGAATTACCAAAATATCCTATGATCAAATATATAAAACACAATAATCTATCTTCCAAATTAATCCATCCATCCCCCATAGTTTGAACTTCTCTTTGACATGGAACAATGGTGGATCTCAATGATAGATCCAATATGGGGCTCACAACCAAGCGAACTAACTGAAATTAGATACATATTTGCACTGCATCAGGTACTCACCGTTCTTGTTTTGCACATGGATAACAAGTTAGAAATGGATGGAATCCACTCTCGTTTTGTAGTGTGTTTCTCTTTCATTTGTATTATTTTGTAGAGCACTTTCTCTTGTAGCATTACATAGTATAGCACACACTGGGTTGACCATCCCACACATTTCCTAACACTCCGACTGCTTTTTTCCCTTTTCCTTTATTGAAGCTTTTCTTATAGTCTGCTGCTCTTTGGTGGTGGTTTCTAATGAGAGGATATTAATGGCACAGATGGAACCTCTAGATGAAATATCGGTTCTCGAGTTTGAGGATGAGAGCCTTGTTAGCCCTGTGGCACTTGCAAGAAGGACTCATTCTCTGGGTGCAACTCAGTATGGATCAATTTTGGGAGGTCTTCAAGTTTATAGTATTAGATGTATGCGGGATAGAGTCGTCAAGAGCCTAAAGATAGTAGTCTTCACGCCCAAACTCAACTTACTTTTGCCTTTCGGTCCTCTAGCAATCCTAGTCCATAATATGACTGGTCATCATGTGAGTTGCCCATCTCCGTATTGGTATCTTTGGCAGATCCTCATACTTATGGTGCATGTTATGATTTATTTCTTGAAGTGGATTTCAGGGTTGGGTCTTCTTTCTAAGTTTATTGGGCATTACACCATTGGCTGAGCGTTTGGGTTATGCTACAGAGTAAGGATTTTATAGTTTCCTTTGTGAGATCTCATGATAGTTTTTACTGGTATTTTTTTTTAATATTTGATTTGACAAATATCTAATACAGCTTGACTTCCCTCTGATTCAGGCAGCTGGCATTCTTCACAGGAGCTACAGGTGAATTTTCAGTTATTTGTTAATTTGAATGGGTTAACTTTAAAAATATTCTCTTAGACATCCATTCTCTCTTGTTAATGGTTCTTTTCAATTTCTATTAAAATTGCCTAGTGTAAGTGATTGTAGTGGTTCATCATTGATACAACTTGTAGGCTGCTTGACTGTCATTTGTTGTATTTCATGTTCATCCTGCGGTGCTGTTTCTATATTTTTATTTTCTGGGTTTTGTTTTGGAGTAAGAACATTTGTTTTAATTACAGGAGGCAAATAAAAGAGGATGGAATTTCCTGGAACTATAAATTTCAACATGATTAACAAAGCTAGGCAAATGGCACCTAGTATTCTAGAACAGAGGGCTTATGGCACTAAGTTTGCCAGATGTCATCTAATGAGTTTTTTCTTTGAAGCAAAGCTGATCTGAATCTCAAGAAATTTATAGTCATCGCTATATGAGCTTGTAGTAACCTTGTGAGCATTTCACTTGCTATCTAACCGAATAGTTTATTTTAATAATAGAGTAGCCATCTTGATCTAGATGATTTCTATTGCTATTTCATTTTTCTAGGGGCTGGAAACAAATACTTATGTTACTAATAGGTATCTTGAGCTAGAGCTCTAATCACATTTTTGACTATTGGGTTTGAGATGACCTGATCTATGTAAGTATTTACCTTGCAATTCTAGTCTTTTGAGGAAGAAGCGGTTTCTGGTTTTGAGAAGCTGGTCAGTGTGTCGTATGACTCGTATTAACTATTAGGTTTGAATTTTAAATTAGTTCTCAAATCTGTGGAAGGGCGGAATAGAATGAGTAAAGTCATTAATGGCCTTGACTCTCACAGTAACAATGGGGTGTAACAAGGCGTTAAGATGTCATCAGGAGGAGACTTGTGCCAGGAAACGTTGATTCCATTGCTAGGAGTGGGGACGCCTCACTCTTCATATATGACTATTACGAATCTTGGGGGGATAGGCCACGATTTGGGGGTTGTTTCTATTTAGTTGCTCTCTAATTGTTTTAATTTTGAGGTGTTTGTGAAGGAGGAAACCCTAGAACTCATGAGCTACATAAGAGACCCACTTGTCTTTAATTTTTAATGAAGTTTATGAAAGAAAAAAAACTGGTTTTCTCTCTATACAAGTTAATCTTCCCCTTCGCCATCATGAATGTCGCTATAGATTAGGTGCAAGATCGGCATCATGGCCACGGGATGTGGATCAAGAGTCTCGGTCTTGGGACTGATCATACTGATATTGTTGTTGCCCTTGTTCAACCTCATATGCTTCATGTCTCTGTTGTTGACTCAAAGCTTGATATTGATCCAAATTGAAGTCAAATATGAAATCTCCAACTAAGTTCATTTTGTGGCGAGGAACCTCATATATGCATGGTGGAATCTGTTGGAATGCAAAAGGAGGTTGAATCAAGGTTCAAAATGTCGGTGTTGGTCGAAATATTGATCAGGCCAAAATAATACATATATCAGAAATGTCGGAAATATCGAAAAGAAATATTGTAAAAATCGTGGAAACTTTAGAAACATATTCTAATGTAATTATATATGCACAAGAAAACAAATTGATTCATTAGGAATGATAGCTTATTTTAGTACACTTGCATTTTAATATTCTTTAAAAATACACATGCATACATAATG
>JAOXJP010133487.1:0-13540 GCA_025762735.1 Platanus orientalis | reverse complement strand
AAAATACCCCTTTGATATGTCAGAAAATTCTGAAATTTTTTGGGTAGTTTTTGACATGTTCAAAGGTTAGTTAAAATTTCATGAAATTCTGATAAATTTTGATAGGAAAATTAAAGAATTTCAGAAAATTTGAAACTTTGTTATCGAAGATTTAAGAAGAAGAAAAGTATTTTCACTCTTGTAGAAAGAAAACAAATACTTTTTTTCTTATCAATCAACTTCATTGTAAAATTATGGGGAGCGGTGCTTTTAAATAGGCTTACAACCTTAAACAAAAAGAACTTGCTAAAATTGTAACTTAAAAATCCTAAACTTGCTAGCCAAGTTTTCTATAACATCTAACTTTCTAAAACCTCACTTTCCTAAAAATTAAAACAACTAAAACTTAAGACTTCATAAAAAAAAAAACTATTCCCGTTTTTACCAACACCCGCTTAGTAATTTCATCATAACTTTTCCCAATCACATCGGATTTACGTAATCGTGGTCTCGTTAGAAATATAACTGAATAACCTAACTAATTACACCAAAATCAAGCCAAAAGGGAAAGTTTTACCCTTTGAAAAAGTGAGTTAAACATCGAAAAATGGATTACTCTAAAAAAACAACCAAAATCTTGACACTATTAGCCTTATTACATGGATACATGAAATAAATGTTACCCCTTAAAGGACCCTTACTAAAACCCACATAACATTGCATCTTCCAAAAATCGCTCTGTATGGACCCCATCAAGGCCAAGTGTGGCCTCACCTTACTCTAATGTCCGCATCAAACCCCCCTGTTCAAAAAATCTCGACCTCAAGTTTTGTAGAGAGAAATGGTCAACATCATGGGGAATCTCGAACTATATAACTATATACCAAATCTTCCAACAATCAGATTATGATGTAGTCCCATCTTCTTACAATTGTCCGATATCGGGTAGACCTCATAGCCTACATTATCTGTATTCTAATAAGTAGTTGCTAGCGAAAAAACCTCATAATACTCATCCTCAGGCACCTCACGCATAACTATCTCGCTCATGCAATTGTGGAAGAACTACACGTGGTTGTAGTCTATACATGACTGGATAATGTCTCTAATATCTGACTCATCAGGTAATGGGTTGTGTCTTCAGATTTCGGCTTTTCAGAATCAAGAATAGTAACTTTGGGTTGATCAGGGACTAAGACAGCAACATCACATGTATCCTATATCACCACTGACTCATCTGTCACACTTAAAACATCAACAACTGGCCTACTCAACAACTTTTGCAACAAGATCCTCATCCTCCACACTAGTTGTACGCTTGCCTTCTTCATTAGATAACTCTGGTTTAAACAAAGTTTGATTTAGAGGTTCATTGGATTCTATTTTGGATTCTTCCTTAATTGTATCGAAGATCTTTTCGGTCTTCTTATCTATGGAATTCTGAACAATTCTAGTTACCACAAATGGTACCTTCTTAGCAAGCTTGAATCGGAGACGACACCATACATCATAGTTATAAAGTCGTAACACTTAAGTCTCCTTATTAAAAGTAACTTTCATCTCCTTAATCCATCGATTGCCTAATATCACTGCAATGTTAGTTAAAAGGAAATCACAAAATAGGCATTCAGCACCGTCGAAGTAGTCTCTTCCATGGTGGAATGGAATAACAGCAACACACAGTCATTAACATATCCAGAATATTTTTTATCTTTTTGGATCGTGTAGGAGCTCTCCAACAAAAGATGTGGAAATAAGGGTCTGATAAGTCCAGCCAATAATCGCTATTTTAGTTGTCTTCCCAAAAAGGAAAACAAACTCAATATGCACTAGAAGAACCATCTCATCACTTCAGAGATTCCATAAATTTCAGGGTTATGGCCCTTTTCAAAATTTCTCTTCTAACTTTTCAAGGAACCCAACTAAGTAGGGACTAGTTGGAACTTGGCTCTAATACCAAATTTGATGTAGAACAAAGGCCGAACACCCACTTAAGCAATTTAACAAACACTTAAAAGGCCCAAATACTTGACAGAAATTTAGGTGTTTTAAAACAAGGGCTATTTTCAAAATTTTAAGCAAGTAAACAGCCCTAACCTTAAAGAAGATTATAAGAGACCCTTACATGTAATATGAGGTAAGATAATGGACCTTCTTTAAAAAAATTCAAATAGGAAAAAACCAAACCTGCCATACGGTTTCTATGCCTTGGGTTTTGGATTTTGAAGAATCAAAGATTTAGGAGAAGCACTCCCATGTCAACCGCAGGTTACTAGGGTCTAAACCCTTTATAAAAAAATCACTAGAAGGCAAAAAAGAGGCTGCTGGAAGGTTTTTCTGGGCAGAGATTTGATTCTCAAGAAAGATTTATTGGGTTTTCCTTGTAAGTGATTGAATGGGCAGTTGGTAGGGAAGATGTATAGGGTGTTTATTTGAAGGAAGACTGATGGAAAAGGAGGATTTTGGGTGACCGATGGATTAGGAAAGGTTATGGGATCACAAGGGTTTGGTTTTAGGAGATTTCTTGATTTTTCAGGTTTAGATTTAATAGGGTTTTACTGGTTTTAGCAGGGCAGCAGGGTAGAGATGGTGAAAGGTGAAGTTTTTGATTTAAAGAAATATAAAAGGAGAAGGGAGAAAGTGACCGGCAGTCCTAGGGAGGAAGAAGGGGTTGGAGATGATAGGATTTTATGGGTTCTTGATCTTCTTTATTTTTCTGCAGGTTTTGTAAGAGCGGCAGCAACCATGAGATGTAAGGGGGTGTTTTGGATGAAAGGAAAGCAAAGGAAAGTGAGGGATGATGATCAGCTCCTATGGAAGGATTTGTAGACAAAGATGGTTGAAAGAGATGGTGGTACGAGTGATGCAGCAGCTGTGTGCTGGTTAGCGCCCAAGTATCCTATTTGGAGGCCCAAGAGAGCTCTTGGAAAAGGTTCAAAAGGCCTTGGTAGTTAGTTTTCATTTTACTAATTTTAGGGGTGTTATAAAATTTTATTGTCTTAAAAGGGTATTTTTGTAATAAAGCTTAATGGCCAAGGGGTTATTTGAAATTAGTGTCAGTTTTAGGATTTTTTTTTTTTTTTAATTATTAATAAGTGTATTAGAAGGGGTGGTCGACACTTTCTTTTGGGGGTAGGGTTTAAGTCCAAAATTAGAAAGGGGGTTCAATTATAAGTTGGAAGGAGAGGGCTGTACGAAAGCAGTTGTGAAATTTTGAATAAAGATTTGGATTTTGGTCTCCACGAGTGGACCTGGTAAGTTTTCTCTATTCTCATCTTTCTTTTCTTCATAACCAATCTCTCTTCCTCAGGATCTCACTTCTCTCCTTGCTCTCTTTATTTTCTTTATTATCTCCTCATCTCATTTCTTTCCCAGCGATTTATCTGTTTTCTTCATTATACCTTTTTCCTTGATATTTATTCCAGTACAATAACTGGAATAAAAACACACACACCCACAAAAAAAAAAAAAAAAAAAAACTATCCCACGACCCTAAGCTCTTCTATCTTTCTTCCCAAAACCTGCAATCAATTCCCTCCGACATATTCTCCCTGTTTCCCCAAGCAAAACCTAAAACCACCCATTCTAACACCTGCGACAACCTTCACACATTCCCTTTACTGTTTTCAGCAAGAACCATCAATAAAAATCCCATTATATTCTCTGAAACACTGGAACCAAACCCTTCCCTTGCTGTTTTCATTGCCCAGGACCAAGAGCACACTGTCCTAGGTTTTGCGGCAACCATAAATCCACCCCCTCATTGATATCAAACCACAAAATCCAAGACCCATTAGTCCTAGCCTTGTGGCAACCCTAGAGACCCCCACACTGCTGTTCTATTTCTGACATCCAAAACCTCCCTTAAATCACTACCTGTAGCACCTACAGGAAAGGGCAACAGTTCTATCCCCTGTTTAGCCTTTGTTGTGGCCTTATTTTGCCCCATACCTGAACCTTCTTGCCCAAAGTATTAAACCCATACTTACCCAATTTAATCCATCCCCTTAATCTGGTCCTTTTGGTCAGCCCATCTTAACACACTATAGCTGTTTGTGTTAAGTCCTCACACAAAACAACAACCTTTTCCATGTAACTTCACATACTAGAACCTGTTCAAATTCATTGAAATTCGGGACAGAGGTGTACTTTGGGCTTAAGAACAACCCTTCTGAATATCAGAATTTTCTGCATACAGTCGGGTATTTTAGTATTTTCACACCCTTGCCCAAATTTTTTCAGAAGTGATTTCTTTTGTTATTCTTTATTTAAAAGTGTGTTTCTTTATATGGTTTGGCCCTGCACTTGAGGAAAACCGCTGCCTTCTTTTAGGCATTCCCACATCAATGAAACCAATAAACAAGATGGGAAAACAAGAAAACCAGTAAAAAGAAGAGAGGGAGAAGAAGATGTAAATGAGATAAGTACCTGAGGAAATCACCAATCTCTGATAAGGGAAATCACCAGCCCTTACTCCTTACAACACACCATGCACAGTAGCCGGCTGTGAGAGAAGGAGAAAGCTTGAAAGCTTCACATGTTTCTTTTCTTTCTTCTAATGTGGTGTTGACCATGAGGTCTCTCCCCCTCTATTTATTAAATTTCAGATAGGGTTATAACCCTTTATTACAAAAAAATAAAAGCAAAACAGAATAAGAAACTAACTAGTGGTTGTCCAAGCATGTATAGTTGACCAACCACTTCTAATTAGGCCTAAAAGCCTTTATTACAAATAACTCCCTACAAATCTAATAACGCCTATTACATCCCCAGGCACTCTAGACATAAAAAAAAAGCCTAAAAATCCTAATAAAAAACTATAAAATTAAATAAAAGGCAAATAAAATTCAACCACTTGTCCTCCATGCAAGCACGCACACATGTGGCCCCAAAATCATGGGAAAGTGGACCCCGCATGCCTCAAAAAATGTAAAATTGTTCAAAAACTCCAATTTTGCTCTAAATCGAACCAAATTTCTTCTCTCATATTGTATTTCATGTAGACCACCAAAGAATCTTCACTTGCGGATCCAACTAACCCCATGTGTGGGTTCCACCTATGCCTCCATGTCCTCATCAAAGAGTCCTCACAATTGAGAGATCAAGGGAGCAACTAAAATGTTGGGAAGAATACAAGGATGCAAAAGCTATCTAGATGAAGAAGATAGAAGGTGGTGGGAGCAAGGTACAGGTGATAAATTTTAGGTAAAGGCATGCTTGAGCATCATAATAGAGCTCAAGGGATAGGGCACTATGGAACGATATATGGTTCAATCTGATTCTCTCAAATTCAATTCTTCATGTGGAGTGCATCATTGAGGAACATGTTGACAGTAGACAATCTAAAGAGTCATGTGCATTCCAAATATATGCCTTCTTTGCTATAGAAGTGAGGAGTCTATGTCCCACTTGCTGATTCATTTCCCTCTTGCATGGGAAGTGTGGCATGAGATGATGGACTTGCTATAATGTAGATCTCGCTGCCAGATCTCACTAGCCTTCTACAGAGTTGAAGAAGCTCTGTTTTATCAGCTAAAGACAGATACAGAGAATTGGAGACTCGTGCCAAAGCAGTATGCTGGACATTACAGGAGCATAATAGACGAGTCTTCAAAGACTATCCAGAGCCTACTTTCAAGAATTTATCAGCAAGCTATGGACTGGTATTTTCTGTGTTGTTTAATGTAAAGGATGTGACAATGTGGCAATGGGATTTTGAGAAGGATTGAAACACAATATTAGGGATCTAAGGTCATACAGTACTTGAGAGAGAAGGGGGGGAGGAGAATTTTTTCTGTTTTCTTTGCATTTTGGTGTGGGGATTCCTTATTCCCAATGCTCCTCTTTTCTTCTTTGAAGTAATTAAGGATCTTTTTTCTTAATAATAGGAAGAAAAAAAAGAGTAGAAACTGTTCATAGGAAAGAACTCATAATGATGTTATATGTTAATTTATGCTGTCCAGATAAGGTAGGGGGAAGAAAGTATGGAAATCCGAAACTACTGCATAAGAATCACTGGAGTGTCAAATCCAAACGTGGCTGACATGGGCATTAATTCATTTGGACAAGTCTATATAATATAGAACACATTATGTAACATCAGCAAGCAAGATAAACTAATAACATGTTAGTTTGTCTGATGCCCAATGTTTTTCTACCCCCCCCCCCCCCTCCATTCCCAAAAGGCATGGATGCAAAAACATCAATCCAGAAAGCCTCCGTTTCTATTGTACTAATGCAAAACAACTAACCACTTGCTCTAAAAGCTCAAACTTATAGAGGGAGGTGAATCAATCCGCCTCAAACGAGTCACCTACCTCTTGCAGGTCGCCCCACTCCAAGTGTGCCCCTGTCTCCCACAAGCTTCCTCACTCGAGCCTAGTGTGAAAATGCTTCTACATTAATCACCCCCAGTGAGGAGTTTCAAATACTAGACATCTTGTACTGACACTACTTTGATGCAGGACGACTAACCACTTTCTCTAAAAGCTTGAACTAATACATGGACGTGAATCAATCCCTTTATCTTATAGCCAAGGCCTTCGTCCAAACGTTCCTTTGTAGGCCCCACTTCTCATGAGTTGCCCCACCCCTAGTGTACCCCCGTCTCCCACAGGCAACCCCACTCAAGCCTGGTGTAAAAATTTTCCTGCATTATGTACTCTTAGAACCATATACTAAAATTAAAGACCATTCAAAATCATCGCATTTCAATCTATAGGAGACTGTAACCACCGATTAGTTCCTTTAAACACGGTACCACTTGATCATTCCACAACACTATCTACCCCCCCAAGACCCTCCTAGAAGGGACCAACACCCATTTCTTGCTATTAGCAGCCCAAATGCTTCTCGCCTCATATGCATCAAATTCAACCAATTTGGTTTCTAAAGAATGAATGTATCAGCACCAGAGTATTAGAGAAATTCCTTAATCTCTCCCTTTTTCCTCACTCCTAAACCCATAACATTCCAACTAACAATCTTTATCTCTCTCCAATATAAAATATAAAATAAAACAAGAAAAAGATTATACAAAATATGGAAAAGAACATCTAGAAAACAAAACAGGCCAATTTCTAATAAGATCATTCAAAGAGAAGCCATCAAAATCCTTGGCCGCAGGAAACCAAGAAGCCACCTCAAAACAAATAGATTCAGCAACCTCATGAGGGGACCTATATAAGCCCTCAAAGAGTCTTCTATTTCTTTCCATCCAAATACCTTAGCACACACTATGCAGCATCCAACTCTAAAACCGCTTACCATGATCACCCAAGAACCCACCATTCCAATGGCACACCAGGTCAACCACACTACAAGGCATAACCAAAGAAAGGGAGATTCTTGACATAAAATGGCCCCAAATATAATGTGAGAAGCTGCAATGTATCAAAATATGAGCCCCCCTTCCTCTATCACACTTGCATAAAGTACATATATTGGGAGAGAGAGCCATATACGGTCGCTTTCTTTGAAATGTATCCATGGAGTTCAACCGAACTGATGCAGGGTAATCCCAAGAACTTCAAATAATTTTCCAAATTAAAAGTGCGAAAGCAAGAACTCAAGAATTAAATTTAGAACATTCAAGTAGCCATGAAAATAAAGAAAACAGAGAATAGAATATCAGAAAAGGGTTCAAAAGAAATTAGAACAGAAAAAAAAAAAAAGAAGAGTAGAGAGAGAAAGTAGCCAAAAGGGCAATTCTAGAATTTCTGGGTAAACCCATGAAATTACCAAAATACCCTAGTTGTGCATTAGAAAATAATGAAAGTTTCCAGATATTTTCTGATGTGTTCAAGGGTGCCCTAGTTCAAATTTCAAGTTAATCCGATAAGATTTGATGAGTGAAATTATAAAAATATCAGTCTTATTTGAATTTTATCGAAAGGAGTTTTGAGGGGATTTGTAAGGGACCCATAAGGGTACAAAACCTTAAAAGAAAAGCCCCTTCTGTTAGGGGGGTACCAAGTTCCTTGCCAACTATCGACCCCGATCGCTTTTCATTTGGTTAGGGTATTATTACCAAACCTAGGCTAGCCTTCGTTAATCAAACTAAAGCAAAGCACCCAACCATGGCAAGGCCTCCGTAAGGGTTAGGTTGGTCAATCTGGCCCGAGACGCATTCACTGACAAAACTGCCATAGGAATGGAGATCTTTCAATAGAGCAGAGGCAAACTGATCAACGATAAACAACCAGAAGAACTGGGTTGATGGAAATATAATTTAATCAGAAAATTAAACATGTATTAACAATAGTGTTGTTAGAATCAATAAAGGTAGAGAGATCAAACACCTGTCAAAATCAGAAATAATATATCTTCCTCTATTGGCTATGATAAGACCAATAGGAGTGACTGGATACTCCAATCGAGTGGGTTGAATTCTGCAGAATTTCTTCACTTCAGCTTCAGAATAAAATAAAAAACTAGAACATAGAAAAGAAAAGGAGAATGTAAGAGTATAAGTGGTAAGAAGATAGAAGAGAATAGAGAAGAAGAGGGAAGATAGATAAAGAAGAAGATGGAGTAGGACTAGGGAGCCATGGCTACAACTAGGAATGAAGAGAAGAGAAGAAAGAAGAATAGAGGGGAGCCTTGTAGGCGTCAACCCCATGGTTCTAAAGATCGGCCGATCCAGCCGTGGATCGGCCAGATCAGATCGGGATCGGCTGAGTCTGATCCTGATTCTGGCCTAGGATCATGTTTAACAATGGATCGATCGATCCTTTCAAAGGATCGCCCTATCCTTGCAAGGATCACCCGATCCAACCCATGTGATCCTGGATTGGGCGATCCACAATGGATTGGCCGATCCTTTCAAGGATCGCCCGATCCATATGTGGATCAAATCGAGATCGGACACTAAGGATCGCCCGATCCATATGTGGATCAGATCAGGATCGACAGTGTTCAATCCCAATCCTAATTCCAATTGTTTGATCTATGGTCAACCCTATGGGAGAGAAAGAGAGACCAGGTCCACAGCCATGTTAGGAAACCACCTAATTAACACAAAAATATTTACTTTTTTCACTGCCTTATTTCATGGGGATGGGTTTTAAATAGGGCTTTCAATCATATAAAATTTAGAAAGTTTCTACAACAAGAAACTACTAAAGCCCTAAACTTGATGGCTGAGTATTACGAATCCTAGCTAGAACTAGTAATATTTACATTACCAACACAAGATAGTAAGATCTCTATTGAATCAAAGATTCCAAAAGATACCATCCTAGGAATTAGAAAAGATTTCAGACATAAGGGAAACTTTTTGAGAAGATATATGATAAAATCTAGAAAAACCCATCACTAGGGTGCAATTCCGCAACCAACAATCTTTCCAAAATCTCTTACCCAAAAAAAAAATTTCTTTCAAAAATCTAATCCTACACCCATTACCGATTACAAAGCAAGTATGGTAGAGAAACAACAAAAGGATAAAGGTAATATGTTTCCATATTAAAGAAGTCTGAGAATTGACAATGGGGTTGCTATCCCACCCATTAAAATCTGACCCATATTTACTAAAAACCAAGGATTGCCAAAGAGAGGCCCTCTCTGAAGAAAATCACCACAACCATTTCCCTAACAAAGCCAAATTCCTCTTATCGATATTTCCAATGCAAAGACCATGTTTTTTTTATCCTTACAAACCTCCTCCAAGTTAATCAAATGATCCTTTCTATCATCTCCTCCCTTCCATAGGAAACTTCATTGAAGCTGCTTGATCCTATTAGCCACTTTGACCGGCATTTTAAAATGTATATAAATTAAATCCAAAAATTACCAAGAGCCGCTTTAATCAAAGTAATCCTACCCCCCCCCCCCCCCAAAAAAAAAAAAGAAATGTAGGATCTTTTCCAGCAAGATAATCTTTTCTCCACCTTCTCAATCACCAGATCCCAAAACTTCCCTAACATATAAGAGCCACCAAGAGGTAAGCCCAAAAATCTCAAGGACCACCCTTCCACTTTACAACCAAGGATACCAACATACCTTTCGATACAACTATCCTCCACATAAATGCTTGTTGGACTTGATTTACCCCAATTTGTTTTCAACCCAAATATAACTTCAAAAGCTCTAAGAATACAATTCAAATTCAAAATGCACTCCTCTTTAGGCTCCACAAAGATAATAGTATCATCTAGAAATTGCAATTGAGTGGTCTCCCCCTTATGGAAAAGTTAAGGTTAATTTTGATGGTGCGTCTTTCGGAAACACAGGGCTAGCTGGCTATGGGTGTGTGATGGACTTTCAATGGATGATTATTCTTGTTAAAGGTGATCCTTTGGGAATGGGTGATGTTATCCAAGCTGAAGGGGTGGATCTTCTTAAAGGCTTGCGTATGATCAAGGTGAAAGGCATATCTAATTGTGTTGTTGAAGGGGATTCCAAATTAGTCATTTCGTGGGGGAAAGGCGAATGTGGTGAATCCTGGTGTCTTCATCATTTCATTTATAAGATTAAAGATCTTGTGAAAGAGCTTCAGGTTGATTTTATGCAAATTCCAAGGGAGCTCAATTCTTTAGCCGATAGGGTTGCTAAATGGAGTGTGTCACAGGATTGTGTTTTTTTTAGGACTGTTTGCCGGATTGGTAGTTTGGTTATTTTTTTCTTGTTGAGTTGTGGTTAGCTCCGTGCTAGCCTTGTTTGATTTGTATTGGGCTGTCTTTTCTTGTTGTTGTTTCTTTTTCTCTCTTAATAAAACCTGTTATTTATCAAAAAAAAAAAAAAATTTGCCTCTCAATTCGAATACATGTTATACCTCCAATAAAATCAACTCAAACCACACGAGACAAAACCACACTAGGAGCATCCACAACCAGAAGAAAAAAAAAGGCAATAATAGGTCACCCGACTGAAGGCCTCTAGAAGCTTTAAAGAAGCCTTTAGAAATTCCATTGATTAACACAGAAAACCATGGAATCTCAACACAGCACATCATCCACATAATCCAACGACATCCAAACCCTTTCTAGACCAGCAACCACTCCAAAAACTCTTAATCCACTCGATCATAAGCTTTCTCCAAATCCACTTTTCAAATAAGCCCCTTTCTCCTCCACCTTTTCCAAACATCCACACATTCATTAGCAACCAAAATCCCATCCATAATTTAACACCCCTTGATAAAGCACCTGGGTATTCGAGATTGTCCATTCAAAACCGTCCTCAATCTGCAAGAAAGGAGTTTAGCTACTATTTTATTCATGCTACCAACCGGATTAATGGGCCTAAAATCAGACACCTGGAAACCCCTCTTTTTGGGGATCGAAGCTACAATAGTCCCTTGCTCCTTTATGGAGCATGACTGTCTCACAGAATTCTTGAAAAACCTTCAATAAATCCTATTTAATTATCTTCTAGTAAACTTGATGAGAACATATGGAAAACCCATCCGGACCCAATAACTTATTGTTAGACAAACTGAAGGTAGCATCCCTCATTTCCTTCTCAGAAAACTAAACCTCAAGAGCCCTAGCCCTTACCTCCGATACACCCACATCAAAAATGTTTTTAATTCCAAGTCTCCTCCAACCCCCACAAGAGAGCAACTTCTCATATAATAAGAAAGTTTCCTCAACAATATGATCAAAATTTACAACTTTTTCCCATCAATATTCAAGTACGTGATTAAGTTCTTGCTTTTTCTCCCGTTAGCAACCAAGTGGAAAATTTTCATATTGCCATCCCCTTCATTAAGCCATTTATGCTTGGATTTTTGCCTCCAAAATATCTCCTCAAATCTCAAAATACTCTCTAAATCTTCCAAAAGTGAAAGCTGCTTAGAACTCAACTCTCTGATAAACCCACCTCCTCAATAGATAAATTGTCAATCTACATGATTCCTACAATATCCTAACCTTATTGGAATTCAATCTACCTAGTAGATTTATTCCAATCAATAAGCTTTTTCTTCACAAAATTAAGTTTATGGGAGAACTTAAAACCCTATTTTCCTTCCTCCCTGCATTCTGACCACCAAGCTTCCACGTTAGTTTTAAAGGATGGATGCAAGGTCTATATATTTTCAAACCAAAATGGCTTAGGCCCATAACTATCTACAGAAGTGTTCAATAAAAGTTATAAAACTGGCTAGTGATCCGAAGTGAGCCATTTTGGTTTTAAAATGGCCAACGCATTAATGATGTGGGAGTGCCTAAGAAAGGGCAGTAGTTTCCCACAAGTGTAGGGCTCAAATAATATCAAGAAACACACTTTTAAAAGATGGGTTAACAAAAAAACCAATTCTGGAAATTTTTTGGTAGGATGTGAAATTACCAAAATACCCCTTCCAGTATGTCAAAATATTCTGGGTTTTGGCAGGGTTATTCTTATGCTCAAAGTTTATCTCTGTCCCGAATTTCAACAAATTTGGCTGTGATTTAGTGTATGATTTTATATAAAAAAAGGTTGCTGTTTTGCCTTGGAGAAATTTATACAAACACAAACAGGGTACTGTTTTGGAGTTCAAACAGGGCCAGATTAGAGTGCCAGTCAATGAGGGACATGTGGGGCCTTAACTAGTGGGTAAATGAGCTTCAAAACAAGAGCTTAATTGGGCAGAATTGGGGAAGCAGACAGGGTTATTTTATGAGTACAGACAGTAAGCAGTAAGGCTTAAGTATTTGGCTGAGAACAAGGACAGACCTAGTCCAGGATTGTTTAGATCTGGAACAGACCTGGGCTTGATATGAGAACTGAAGTTGGGCTGAGAGTGGTTCAGTTATGGGGGTAGGACTAATGCCATGACAGGTTTGAATGAAAGGCTGGACAAGCTGTTGAATAGGGTCTTCTGTAGGTATCACAAGCACTGTTTGAAGAAGATTTTGTGTTTTGGGAACTGGGACAGCAAGGTTAGTGGATTGGGGTTGCTGCAAGGTAGGACTAGGTAATATTGGTTCAGGTGAGACAAAACAGCAAGGGAAGTCTGGACTGTAGGTTCTGCAAGGATTATAAAAGGTTTTCCAGATCAAAACAGCAAGGAATTAAGGCTCAGTCCTATCACAGGGTTGATAATAGATCAGGTTTGGGTTTGGGGGGAAAACAACAAAAGAGGTGTTTTTTTATAAGACAAGATTATATTAAAAAAAAAAAGGGAATAAGACATCCCCAAAGCTGCTAGCAGCGAGCCCCTACAACAAAAAGCGGAGCTATCCACTTTTAACAATATTAGCCCAGCCCACTTTCAAGTCTAAAATGGACCAATTAACAAACTCATTACAACATAAAGCCCACCACCTACACTTATCATATGCATGGTTTTAAAACTCGGACGATCCGGGATCGGATCGCCCGATCCAGATTAGGATCGGACAGGTCTGGTCCGATCCCGGACTGTAGATTGCGATCCTGCTGGGATCGTCCAATCCCAATCTTGGATCATCCGATCTGGGGGCGGATCGTTCCGGATCAAACGATCCTAGATTGGGATTGTCCAATCCAGAAAAAAAAAAAAAAAAAAAAAAAAAAAAACCTGAATTTTTTTTTATTTCAATAATACACAAATATTTCCCTAATTATCAATAATTATTCATAAAAGTTGTGAAAT
>JAOXJP010133476.1:0-13541 GCA_025762735.1 Platanus orientalis | reverse complement strand
ATCTTGCAAGCATTGGTGTAGGACAACATGTTATGTTCTAAGGTGGTGATCTGATATTCAGACATCCCATCGAGATTCCATTCGTAGAGGGACGAGCCGGAGAACTGTTGAGCATTTAGTTGATGTTTTTCTTCATAGACAAGATCAACTAGAGTGGAGCGATGGTAATAGGTTTTCTGGGGTTCTAGTTTAACCAAGCTATTGAGTTGAACCCTTTCAGTGTCGTCAATAGCAGAGGAGGTTTTTTAGGAAGATGCTTCAATATTATGAAGAGATTTGGAGGAAGAGATCTTGTTTTTCTCTTTTTCTATAGTATCTTTGAGGCTAAGAGAATTTAGCCTAGAGGAGAGTTGAGCTGCAAATTCGTCTGAACTCCTGATGGGTTTATCTGGAAGTTGGGCATTTGTAGGAATGTAGCTAGGAAGAACAGTTGGTTTCTTTGTTGGAGTTTTTAGCAGAGGATTCTATTTGGTAATTATTACCGGTTCAATGGAGTTGAGGATAGTCTCTATCATTTCTGTCTGGTTGCTAATGGTTTTGAGTATCAGATTGGAGAAATTTTGTTGTTCTTGAACTTTGGAAATGAGTTCTTTGGTGGCATAAGTCATCATTCTTTGAATTTGTTGGTACAAGAGGTATGGCTTGAATATTTTTCTTACCATAGGTTAACGGTTCTAGGAAAGGATGACAAGTTTCTATAACACCTTTGCTTGAGGTATTCCATTTTGTGGAAGTTTTTTTAGAGGCATTTACCTCATGCCGCCTGTTACTGGAGGAGAGGTAGGCTTTGAGCCAGAGGAAAAAGGGGATATCCCTTTGTTGTTTTTCTATTTGATGGTACCACATACGTCTAAAAGTCAAACATTGTTCCTTAGAATATAGAGAGAAGAATTTTTCTCTAAGAATCCTATTTCTTTCAGAGTAGAAATCCTTAGGATTTCTTTGTTGGGAACAAATGCTTCTTTTATTACGTTGATCTCTTCTTCACCAAGCTCAGAGAGAGTTTTTAGGCCATAGGTGGCATAATCAAGCCCCGAGTTTCCGGATCGATTAATACCTATTGGTCTCAAGGGGTTTTCTTCAATTGAGAACCGTGAGGATTGAGAAGGAGGCTTATGAGCCATGTGATAGGAAGATAGTGGTGGCTCAAATCTAGAAGATCTAGAACTAGACGACCTTGATCTGTTGAATGAGTTGATTCGAATGGATTTGGATGAATTAGAGAATTTTATCACTGAGTCTCCTTTTGGAGTCTGAATGATTTGTTCTAGTTGAGAACTTGACTTGTTTTGCCGAGATCTGGTTTCGTCTTCGACTACCCAGACATCTGGAAGTTTGACTTCATCTCATTTAATGGTACTTGGGACATAGAGGTTATGTTGAGGGTTGAGCTAAAACAGGGTGGTTTCACCATCAGACTCGGGCATTACAGAATTTGGAAAGAGTGTGTTCATTACTTTGTAATGGACACGATAGATAACCGCCAAGTAGTGAGACCCTAGTTTCATATCAAATCCTTATTATGTCTGGCATCTCTTACTGAAATAAGAGTTGTAACATTAAGTCTTGTTCTGACAAGAGGTTTAACCGCTACTTGTATCAATACTACATGGAGGTAGGAGTATTTCTTTTGGTGTTCTTTTAGAACGTCTGGGGAATGGAGTTGTATATGGGAACTTTGATCAGAAATTGACAAAGTTTTTTCTACCGTTTTAATATTGTAATCAGTTTTTAGCTGAAAACTTCCCTGTTGATAAACCTTCTTTGAAAGTACTTTGGAAATGTTCCAATTTGTGAGTTGTTGTTCTAATTGAGAGAAATTAACTTCACTACTATTTATAACATAAGAAGAGCTAGAAGAAGCAGAAAAGCGTGCATTTGACAAAGATCTAAACAAACTAGCCATGAATAATATCGAAGTTTAATTTTGAACAGATTAATAAAATGTGGCAATCTTATGAGAAAGGGCAATCTTCTGTTCGATTTACAATAGCAAGAACGACCTTAAACACCCTTCTTCACGGGTTAAAATGGTCTTAGAAGCCGAATACGAGATTATAAAAAGCTATTTTTCTCAATAAAACTTTTCCTTCTATTAATATGTAAAGAAACTATGGCTCTGATACCATTCTTAGCAAGATCATTAACATATATGATATATGCTAGCTATTACAAAAGAAGAAATTAAAGGTACAAAATGAAAATTAAAAGAAAGACTTACAAAGAGAAAAAAGGAGAAGAGGCAGAAGCACTCCGAGAACACTCAACAAAACTCACAACACTCGAAAAGAAGATTGCAAAACAAAAATACAAAGAAAGCTTGGAAAGTTTCTGATGATTTACAATGAAGCGAAGGCCTTCTTATATAGACAAGAGATGTGGATTTGATCACGCTTGAAGTTCGCGGACTTCAACTATGTTTAAGTTTGAAAAAGTCCAGAAAGATTCGTATCAACTGTTGAATAACAAGGAGAATCTTACTGTTCAATTTTTACTGTTTGGACATTTTGTTTTGTCGGGAGGTTACTGTAGCAATAATCAATGTTCATGTACTGTAATAGATTCCTTTTGTCGAAGTACTGTAGCAGTAATTTTCCTTTTAATCTTTAACCTATAGATTTACCCGAAAAAATCGGTAACGTGTCTTGGATGAGGATGGAGTCAGTCACACAGATATTTTGAAAAAGACTTTTAGTCTGGAAATTTTGAGATGGAATGAGTTCCTTTTAGGAATCATTGTCGTGGTTGAAGGCTTAAAAAAAAGTAGTAATTTATCAAGCAGGTGAAAACAATACAAAGGAAAGCACAATGTTGTGTTTATTATAAATACACAAAACTGGGAAGGAAAATTACAAATTTGATATTTTTTCATAATAAGAAAAAGGTGTCTAGCCTTGGCAAGCTACAGCCCGTCCAAAAAAATAGCCACCCGTATTGCTATCAGCTCTGACTGCACAGCCTTACATAGGTCACAAATCACCGAAGCAGCATAGTTTTTTGCATGGTTTCAAAATTCAGCTGATCCAGATCGGGATTAGCCGAGACCGATCCGATCCACAATCCTGTAGGAATCATCCTATCTGGCTTATTTAAGCTTGCCAATCCACATTGGATCGGCCAACCCCCAATCCCAAGATTTAAAACTATGAGCTTCGGTGAGCCATGGTTTATTCAGCCACATCCTGTTTAGGCTACAATACACCTAGGAAGCATAGTTAGGTCCTAGACCTCACTTATACAAGATCAAATTCTATTGTTATTTCATTGATTGATTGAATAGTACAAATTTTATTGCTTTCTTTCTCATGGCTAGAAGTTCCCAAAAACCTAGATTGGTTTTCTGATGTAGTACAAGGGAAGATACCAAAAATATGTTGTAGAATAATTTCCCAAAGCCTCAAATAAATTAAAATAAAGGATGCGAAAGCAAAATAAATCAAGAATTGAAATTAGCACTTCAAGTAGCCCCGAATTAAGAGAAAATAGATAGTAGAATCGCAGAAATAAAGTTTAGAAGAATATAAAATGAAAAGAAGGAAAGAAGTAAAAAGACCCAAAAGGGGTATTTTTGTAATTTTGGATAAAAAATCCAAAAATTACCAAAATACCCCTCTGATGCATCAGAAAATTCTGAAAATTTTATGGCGGTTTCTGACATGTTCAAGGGTTGTACAGTTAAAAATTTCATAAAATTCTACTAGGATTTGATGGGTCAAATCAAAGAAATTTTAGAAAAAATAAAGGTTCTTTAATGAAGGTTTCAAGAGAAGGAAGAAGAATAATAATGACAGAACGAATGAGAAGAAAGTAGTATAGAAAGAAAGAAAAATTTATGAAAAAACTAAGAGATTAAAAAAATATATAATAGAGATATACCTTAAAGGAGAAAGGAAGCTAGAGTTCTACAACTCACATGGAGAGAAGAGGGAAACCTAGGAGATGGCATCAACCCATGGAGAGGAGAACATGGCTATAGCCACACATTGGGAACACCCAAATCTTCAAAAACTTTTATTCTTCACTATCAAATTATGGGGGAGGGGTTGTCTTTAAATAGGCTTACAACCTTAAATAATTAAAACTGGTTAAAATTAGAAACTTCCTAAAATCCTAAACTTGCTAGCCAAGTTTTTTAAAACAAAAAAAAACAAAAACTTTTTCCTAAAATTTAAAACTATTCAAACTTAAGACTTTTTAAAAAACACTATTCCTGTTTTTAGTGACCCCCCTTAGTAATTTGGTCATAACTTTCCCAAATCACCTCGGATTTACGCAATCTTGGTCTCATTAGAATGGTAACTAATAACCCATCTAGTATCATCAAAATCAAGCCAACAAGTCAAGTTTTGACCTTTGAAAAGGTGGACTAAACATCAAAAACGGGATTACTCCACACAAAAAAAAAAAAAAAAAACAAAGTTTAGCACTATTGGCCTTATTACATGGACATATAAAATGTTGTACCCCCCCCTCTCTTTTAAAACCCTAAATAACCTCACATAATATGTACACTTAAATCTAGCCCTCTTGTGGGGCGGCACATATATAAGTCTCTTTGTGTTGTCCGCATCATTTTCCCTATTGGAGAGATTCCTAGAATTTGGTTTACCTTGGTGAGAGGCCAAGAACCTAGTTCTTGTAGTGAGAGACTGCAACAACAGGTAATATCTTTCTTTCTTCTTCTTAAGCCGTTGTCTGTGTTTGTTGTGGTTTAAAGCTTGGGACTGCAAATCAAGAAATCTTTCTTGAACCCTTACTGTTTTTCCCTATTTCTTTCCAAGAAATCTTGAACCTCTAATACTTTTTTGCAATTTTGATTCACCAGAAACTTTTCTGGTTGAATCTTTTGCAACTGTGGGTTTCTACCTCTCCAAAACCTTGTTTTTGGTCTGAACCTGAGCTATATCCATTAAAGAACCCTCTGCAGAGTTCCTAAACCCATATCCCAGCCTGCGGCTACCAATAAACTCTATTTTCAACTGTTGCAGACCTCCAGAAGCAGAAACCCATTAACATCAGGCTTTGTTAGGGTTCTGCTGGGCCTTCCTCAAGGTCTGTGCCTTGCAGTTATATCAGAACCTACTGGAAAACTTCTGCAGACCTTTCTACAGGACCTGTAATACTTGACCATATCAGAACTGTCACAACAATATCTGCAGCCCCTGTTTATAAGCCCTATCAGTTGCTCTTACTCTAGAATTCTTCCATTCTGCTGTAGAACCCTTTTACCCTAAAACCCCTACCCTGTGGCTTCTCTGAACTGATCTTGGATTATCCCCCTGATAAACCCTGCCCAAAACCTTCTAACAGGTCTCATTCTTTTGTTAAACTCCTGCAAACAGATCTAGATACTTTTACCTTCAATTTATATATTTCTGGACTGTTTTCTTGGTAAACTCTGCTGCTTACGTGATCACAGAACTCTTTGTATTTTGACGTTTGGGAACTTCTGGGTACATCTTTAACCTGCTGTTATTCCTTGCAACAGATTGACTATTGTAGGTTTATACTTTCATAGTCCCAAAGGTTCTTTCAGGGAGCTGTTGTATTGAATCTTTAAGTTCTAAGTTTAGGGATAATTTGTTAATGAGGACATTGAAGGCAAGGTGGGACCCACACATGGTTTTGGTGGGGTCCACACATTAAGACACACAAGGAGACACATGATGGAGTCTTTTTAGAGTTATGTTACTGTTTTACTTAATGTTTTGGGTATTTTTGTAATAAGACATTATTGCCAATGGTAATTTGGTAATTTTATAGAGTCAACAAGTTAAAGTGAAGCCCTCTTAGAGTGCTGGTCGAAATTCTCTTAAAAGGGCTTGATTTTGGCAGTTTTTATTTTTAGAAAGTTAATGTTTTAATGGTTTTGAGTCTAGGAAAGTCTTAGGTACCAAGTAAGGTAGTAGTTTATGAGTTTCTAATTTGGTTTCTTGCTATTTTCTTGAGTTTGTGAGCCTATGTATAGGGCTGCACGTGTTTGTATTGGTAGGGTGTAATGAATAAAATTTGTGGCTGGTTTCTTGCTCTCCATGAGTGGAACTCCTCCTCTTTTTCAAGTTTTTTGTGCCTAAACTTGAATCCAAAGATGGTGATGTCCAAGGGCTTGTGAAGGTAGGTGATTACCTCACACGGTATTATTTCTTTCTCTTCTCCATCTCTTTCTCCTTCTTTTCTGTTATTACTTGCTGCCATAACTCAACCCTTCATTAAACCATACTATTTTGATTTCCATCACACCCACATACAATCGGCCAAGACCATAAACCTCTCCCACTTTAAATTAAGCCATCAAATCCCTCTCCATTAAAAATCCTCAACCCTGCAGCACTGTCACAGAATAATACCTGTGAAAGTATCAGAAGTGAGCATTCCTATAACTCCTTGATTTCGGCTGAAGAATCTTAATAAGAGAGACTTGAAACTGCTCGGTTGAATCCTCTGATTAGCCACCGGGTATTGTCCTATAACTATCCTTATTCTACTGAGAGAAGTGCTGATCTTAAGCTCTTGTGTGACTGTTCTGAGACCACAAGCTATCAGACTCATTAAGGCTGTGTTGCTTAGTAGGTTTACTGTGAATTTTTACCCTGTTGACTGCTCAGTCCCTAAACCTATAGATCCCTGTCCATACCTGTGCTGCTAGTTGCTGGACAGTACTACTTCAGTCACAACACACTCACTCATCACCTGCTGTCCCAGTACGTTAACTTGCCTCAATCTGCTCATGTTCGGTACCAGATCAACCTACCACAACACCATCATACCCCGCTGTTTCCTCCCTAAAACAGAACCTGTTTAATCATACACATACCTTGCTGCTAGGTTGTGTTTATCCCTAAATAGTCACTGTTAAACCACAGAAACCAGTCTTGTTCTAACCTTTGAACTCCTCATGAACACCACTAACTAGATCTCCTGTTTCAGCCTGCCAACAGCCATAAATAGCTTGCTGTCTTGGCCATTATCAGTCCTTGTTTTAAACTCTAACCCTCTTATTGTCGTAAGCCTCACACTCCTATTACTATCTTACTGTTTTACCCAGATTCTGATGCTATAAATACCCCAACCGAGAGTTCCCTGTGAGCTACAGCACCCATCCAAATAACTTCGATACTTTGCTGTTTTCACCCAAAACAGAACCTATTTAATACTACTGCACTTCAGATCTGACCCTTTGGAATCCATACAACCCATACCCGAAAGCTCTATACTCTCTCCTATTCAGCCTTGCACTACTTGTAATTCTTTTGAGTGTTATTTTGGGTTGTGTGCTGCATCAATTTTGTTATCAGAGCTTGTGTCCTGCATCATTTGTGGTATTGGTTTAATTCTATTTTAAGTTCTTTATAAGTTCTTGGGTACATTGGTAGTTGATCCTAAACTGAATCTTGAATGAAACTTAACTTGGACATGATTGATGAGTAGGAATTTATATTAGATCATTGCTTTGGTTAAATTTCCTGTGATCTCTATTTTGCATCATGTTTTCATGCATCCTACATCAGCTAGAGCACCAGCAAGAAGCCGATCTAGAGTGTCACCTATTTGATGGACAGTTTGGATTAGTCATGTCATCCCTTCACATGGCTGGTAGGGAGAGGGTCACAGATGACCCATTTAGAAAACTTTTTCCCTAGAAAGTGATATATTAAGATCTAGCTTCAAAATTTTGATTTTGATGGATATTTCTTTCTAAGCAGTTATAAAAATTTAGGGGGAAATCATTTTTGTTTATGAATAACGATTTATTAAGAAAGAAAAAAAAAGGGGGCAAAATATATACAGTGACCGAGAGGGTCGTGAAACATGAAAGAAACAAAGGAGACAATGATTAAACACTATGCATTGTAAAATATACAAGAGTACCAATCCCTTGAGAGATCATTGATGGAGAGGCCTTTAAATTCCTTTGATACCGCAACTCATGTAGCTACTTCAAAGGTGATGGAGTCAATAAGATGGGAGGGAGATCTAGATGATCCATCAAATATTCTTCGATTGCGCTCTTTCCATATACCTCAACAAATACCAAGTAGAAGAGCAACCAAAATTTCTTGCCTCTTGGGGAAATCATTTGAATGTTTAAAATAATGGAAAACCATGGAAATTGGGAATGAATGAGAAAAATGTTAAGTTTTTAAAAACAAAATCAAGGAATATTATATTAAACACACTTAAGACTTAAAAAACTACGGAAAACATCTATCTATAACCATTAAGAGATGAATAAATTGGCATAGTCGATTTCGGGAAGAGATGATTCATTACCATCCAAATTAGGGTTCTATTTTTTCATATTAGAGTCTGACTATACAACCACTAAGACATTATAGACCAAAATACAACTCGTGTATCATGTTGGTCTCCCTCACTATCTCATGATATTCTGAGCAGGGTAGTTATGGTGCTGCTGGTCCACATTTTTATAATACCAAGTCCAAGTTATCATGTTATGAAATGCTTACAAATATATCATTAGTACTCATCCTCCCTAATAATAACAGTATTGATGATATGTGGTTGTGAGCCAAACAGTCACTGTCACTGACAGACTCTGTGGCTCAGGTTGTGGCTTTTTATCTCCATTTTCATAACCCCATCTGTATGATCTCAGTGTACCTAATCCTGGACATTTTCGGTGAAATTCTGATATTTCACATGAAATCCAGAATTTTAACACAACCCAAAAGCTATGCTCAGCAATATCTCAAAAACTCTGAAATATTGACCAAAATATTAGTGATATATTGAAAAGATTTGAAATTTTTAAGTTCCCATATACCCTTGTATTGCCCCCTCTCAATTAGAGAAATTTCACCAAAATTTTGAAGCTTGATTAAGATAGTTAAGAACTAAAATCAGATCATGTGAGAATAAAACAAGGAGACCATTGAGTTTTCAGAGAACTGAATTTATAATCCCTGGAGCTGAAACTCTTCCTATATAACAGGTGCATTCCTGTTGACTTGCCCATGCACTGACCTAATTGCTTTGATGACTGCACAGAAAGCTGTGTCACCTTGCTTGATTAGTCCTTGTGCCATATCTCCTTGTTTAATGTTTGCCACTATGAGCCCAATCAAAATCATTTAACAATGCAACATTACAGTGTTTCTAACAAGATTTTTTATCATTTCATGCTGTGTTGTTTCTTCAGATAAATGAAGCAAATATAATGAAGGAAACCAAACAGTACACATACAAAGATGGTTCCCAGTTTGTGTTCATGGACCTGGTATTGTTTACTTTACTTCATATCTTAGTGGCAATACAATATTGTTCAAATCTTGTACATCTTTACCTATCAATAAGAGTAAATATTTCCATTTATTGTTGTTTCTGTTGAAAAGTAACACTATTTTTCATATTAAATTGCTGCATTGATAGTAATATCTGAACCATGGTTCAAATTTTTGATTTTGATGGATATTTTGCCCTAGAGTTATGGAAATTGGGGGAAATTTTGTTGAAAGTTTCTTAATAATGGAAAATCTGTGCAAAAGTATGGAAATTTTGTAAAGACATGAAAATTTTGAATGAAACAATAGGGAATTTTAAGATTAGCGTGATTATACACCCAGGACTTAAAACACCTCCAAAAGCATCCATGCATAACCAGGGAGGAATGGGGCTAACATAGGCACTACAAAGAAGATATGGTTCAATATCACCAAAATAGAGGGTTTCTATTTGAGTGAAAGATTCATACAATAAAGCCACATAAACATGATAAACCATAACATAACTCTTGCAATAAGTTCTCTCCCTCAATGCCACATAGTGTTTCAAGCTAGCCCGTGCCTATCATGAGCAGGGTGGCCATAGTATTGATGCTCCATGTATTAAGCCCCAAGTCGTCATGTTATTAAATATGGCCACTTCTTTCCAAGTCAAACTCCTAGCTTTCTTTCAAGGTTTAAGACTTAAAGGATGTTAGAAAGGTATATTCCCAACAATAAGAACATGCTTTCAGAGTCCCAAGATTTCCATAAGTGCCGATTCTGTCATAATTTCAAAAAATTATCCATGAGAAATAGACTGTTGTGAAGAGTTGCTTCCAAATATTGCTGATATGTTGATCTTTTTTATTATATAGTATCGATTTTTTACCAAAATGAATACATATTCCCTTTGATTTTTATTCATACCCTAATAAAGAGGAAGATTTTGCCAAAAATTTCGTCCCCCTTGATTTTCATTTTGCTCTCCCAAAAAAGTAAGGAATTTTACGAAATTTTGAACATGATCTGAACCACTTTTGCATTTAACTCTGGCGTTCCAATGTAATAGAAACATAATTTCTAATAGAGATAATGACTGCATTATAAATTTATAAAACTGATAATTAGTAAGAAATCCACCATGAGACTCTTGAGAACAATTTGTTATTCTAATTGAATCCATCAGATCAATTTCTATTTATTAGTCATGTATTCTGAATTTGCTAACACAAAAAAGGCCTGATTTAATTTTGAAATGTTTTTAATTTCACAGACGACCTATGAAGAAACACGTCTAAATGATTCTGATGTTGGCGATAAGACAAAGTGGCTGAAAGAGGGCATGGACTGTAATTTGCTCTTTTGGAATGACAAAGTATTTTTCATTGGCATTTATTTTCAACATTATATGTCTAATGCATTCTTTTCCTCAAGTTGTATTACTTACAAACAGGCAGTATATGCATAAAGAATCATGTGCAGTGTTCTCTACAATGCCCATGGCATTGGAGCACCACCTGTTCAACACCTGTCAATGCTTCTGCTTGCTTGAGCTTTTGTATTGTGTAGTGCAGTGGAGCTCTCTTCAAGTGGAGTGCTCTATTATGACAAATAAATAGCATTGGAGCACAGCACATATGTAACTTACATTGATAGAAATGCACCCTTTCTTCAAGTTGTATAACATATAAACAGTCAGTATGTGCATGAAGAATCATTACTGCAGTTGGGCACCCTATGATGCCCAGGACATTGGAGCTCCTACTGTTCAACACCATCAATGCTTAAGCTTTTTGTATTGTAGTGTTCTTGCTGATTGTGTCATTTCCTTCTGCCTATATCTGTGTATTTGAAGTTGAACTCACAAGTTACATGCACAGACACGCATATGTACTTGTTTGAGTACAATTTTTAAGAAATAACAACGATCATTTGGTATGGCTGCAGGTCATCGATTTTGAACTTCCCATCACAGTTAAGCTGACCGTGGTTGATGTGGACCCAGGCCTTAAAGGTGACACTGCACAAGGTAATGTTGTTGGGTTTTCTTGGCAAAATACAGAAGGCTCATTTACTAGTTTCTAAAAGCATCAGGAATGAATCTTATACAAATATTTGATTTATGAATGCATCAAAACTTAAAAGTTTGAATCATCTTTATGTACATTTGTGCATTATCAGTGTCCTAACTGTTCAATCAATAGATTCTTTTAATTAGACATCAAATGCAATCGGCTGGAATGCAACAAAAGTTCCACCAATTGAATAGTTAGGAACATCAATCAAGTTCACTTCCTTTGGGCTCCAAGAGGCGGTTCACTTATTTGGGTCAAGATCAATTAGGATGTATAGATGATGATCGAGATAGTTAATATGCCAAAATTTCTGTTTTCTGGGGCATATCTGTATACACAGGATTATTCCTTTTAGTATATTTATTTTATTGCCCAATGGTGTTGTTGCACATGTATTTTTTTAGCATAATATTATAACTTTGTAAGTTCTCAAAGTGAACTCTTTATTTTTTATTTATTTTTTTAAGTTCCCAAAATAGTATTTGTGGTGCACATGCCCATCATTTATCTACTCATATCAAATTTAGCTTAATCGATGGAATTCTTTTTCTTTCATTCACTCTTTTTATTTTTCTTTGTTAGGACTTTGGAACACTAGTAATAACTTTACTGACTAGATGGGATGGATACAATCCATCTGCATAATTTATGAGTCATGTGCAACCCAAGATATGGCCCATCAGGAAGGTCTAGATCAATGAGAATGGTCACCATGTTTACAGTAGTCACTATAGTATCAATAGTATGTTAATATCTGCACATGCACCGCTCGTCTTCTTCAGCTGCTGCCCAGTGAAGCTTTGCTTTTGTTGTATTTTTTTTCTTCTTGCTATGAAATTTTCCTACCATATATATATATACCTGCACAATGCATCATTTCCTGTATCCAATTTCTATTAGATAGAAGACCTGCTAAGTAAATATCTTACTCAGATTATATTAATAAGGGGCAAAACTCACCTCCTTTGGAATGTATGCTGATCATCCAATTATCATTCAAAGGATTTGTATTGTTCTTTTGTGCAGCTTATTTGTTGTTCTTTGTACTTTGTTTCTATTCTCAAATAAAATCTTTTTTGCTCAGGTGGATCAAAGCCAGCAACTCTTGACACAGGTGCTGTTGTAAATGTCCCATTGTTTGTGAACATTGGTGACGAAATTTTGGTGGATACGAGAACTGGACAATACATGAGCCGTGCATAAATTGTTCAAATATTTTTGTAGTCTACAGTTATTCGAAATTTGTTTCATTTATGTCTGTTTACAAAGGACTTCCCTTGCTAGTGTAATCCATCATTAACAACAGGTGCAAGAAGAGCATTATAGAGCTGTCTTTTTTTCTTTTCTTTTTTCTTTGGTTGTGTGCCACAGAAACCCCGGAAACCCTTCTAGGAACATTATGGTATTGCTGAGCGCAATAGAGGTGGTGATGCCACCGCCTCATTAGCGCACTTTTGTCATAGCCCATCAATCACCTACTTGGATTACCAAATCGATGCACTACCTCTTGAATGTGATATAATCGATAAGTTGGAGGCAATGGCTAATAGCATAGTAAACCAAGTCTTCTAGCCATTCAAGTTCCAGATTAAAATAATTCTAGATTGACAGTTTTTTTATTATCGCCTAATTGCCATGACATTTTGCAGTTAAATCCATTAAATGAAACAGCACAGCAGCCTGTAGGTGGGCCCTTGAACTGGTTCATGAAGACTGCTTGAAAGATGGGCAGAATTTACTTAGTTCCACGAGTCATTATTGCCTAAATTTCTGTTGTAGAAATGCAGTGTAAGTTTAAAGGACAATATTTGCAGTGACAGAAATCATCCAAAATGGCATGCTTTATCCACATTCACCGCCAAATTTTAATCAAAAATGAAGCCATCAAAACCTAATATCAATGTTTAAACCTTTCCTCACCAAGAAAGAGTTGTAAATTGGTTTTGTTCTTTTTGAAGACCACTTTCACTCTTGGAGAAAGGATATAATTTTATTGAAATGCCCACTTTCGAAGTCAAATGCCAATAGGGAAAGTGCTATGATGGGGATGCATCCCCCATACTGTTTGTTGGTTCATCTGATCTGAAAGGGACTCCAGGACAATCGATGAGAAGGCTACTCATCCGGACAAAATGGGAGGAAGAGCCATGGTTTGGTCTCTCACCTTCCCTCATTCAAAGACATGAAGTTCTAGAATTGGGTTTTCAATTGGGATTCCTTTGTTTTTTCATAAGGGTGGCAT